>VZRE01004391.1:130302-157791 GCA_013396775.1 Cephalopterus ornatus | reverse complement strand
TTTTTTTTTTTTTTTTTTTTACCCCCCCCAGGACTCATTTTGCTGAGGTTTTTAATAGCTGGTGAATTCCAAGTGCTTCTGACTTGGAGCACACAAGCAAGTTCCCTGCCTGCCTCTGTGAGTGACTCATGGTCTAACCTCGTTCAGGTCACTTAGATGGTGCTGTTGTTCCCTATTTCGTAGTCTTTAAAATGCATATTTTGTTCTCCTCACAATTCTGACATTGTAACATCTTTCTGGTTCTGGCAACAGTCTGTATCATTTTAGATATACATTATCTTGTACAAAAATACCCACCCACATCTCATACCCTGAAAAATCACAGTAGCCAAAACTCCAAATTTAGACTGTAAAATGTAGAGCTGTGTAGACGAGAGGACATTTTTCCCAAATGTGAGTCGATAGCCTTTTTCTCTCTAAATAGTTTGGGCTAGCAGAAATTTTTAGTCTTTAACTTTGCAACTCAGGCTCCTACTGGGAGCTCCTGGACACGCTGGACCACCCAGCAGGCAGACCTGGGACATGTACTTCGGTGGTGGTTTTCCTTTGCCCAGGGTGAGGATGGTTTCACTGCAGATTTCAGTGATGCCCTGTCCCTCTTGGTCCTGTCTCATCCCCCACATCCTCCCTGCCCTCTCCCCACAGCTGGTTTTCACATTACTTCTGCTGCTGTCTCCTTGCTGCCTCACCTCCAGCGACTGAGGAAGAGACGAAAGCAAGAACAGACAAAACAGTCTTCCTCAATGCATTTTAGCCTGGCTATGAAAATGTTTGTAGCAGCTAAAAACAGCAGTCACCAGGAGATTCCTTCTCTGAACCTCTAATCCTGGACTGGAAAGACCTCTATTGAGTTGCAGTCATCTGTGGATCCTTCTACCATCCCATTAAAACCCTCCCCTTTCCCACCTCACACCTGCCAAAGCAGGTCTACATCAAGTATCTAATACCTTCTTTTTTTTTATCTCTCTTAAACATTTTTGAGGGACCTGCAAGGAGAAAAGCAGCTAAGGAAAAAATAAATAAAATCAAGTTTTGCTGCATTTTGTTAGGAAATGGACTTAGGTATTTTGAAGCGTTCCCACAAGGCTCTGACTTTAGAGCACGATGAATCACTCACTGAAATGCCTGGTTTTCCTCCTGTGAGTGTGCAAAGTGCCCAGACACCTTCTGTGGGCTCTGTGAGAGCCCCAGTGTGTGGGCCAGCTGGATCTGACCCCATGCCTGGCAGTCAGGGCCAGTTTGCAGGTGGATGGGATTGCTGTGCCGTTTGTTCTCAGCATGGGCAGGTCCTCACCACCTTCTGCAGGTCACTGTGTCAGCATGCCATGCTTGGGCAGTCCCAGGGCTGGGAGATGCTGTTCTCATGCTGCCCAAGCCGGTCTCTCCCAAGGACGCGTCAGTCCAGAGCTCTCCTGATGTTCCAGCAGCTGTTTACACTGCAAGGGTTGTCCCAGCCCTGTTCGGCCACAGCTTCAAACACCCTCAGCCTGCCTATGGAAGACTGTGTGGAGACACATTGAAGATTATCCCCCAGGTTAAATATAGTTAATTCACGGCAAATATATATCATTCTCATTTACCTAAATCCTCAGCTACTGCCCCCCTGATCCTCATCAGATCCTCTGCCAACACGTTGGTGGTGGCATCAAAGGACACTTGGTGTTTCTTGGGACTTGGACATCCATGGCTTGCTATGAGGATGTAAGAGAGTATGGAGTTGAAGGCCCTTCACTGAGAAAGCCCTGACTCTGGATCCATAAATAAATCACCCTTTATCAAACTTGCTTACATCTGTGCTGTCTCAAGCCTGGGCAGAGGGAGGCTGTCAGCCTGGGCACTCCAGCAGACCTTCGCTGTCACAGAGTGGCAGGAAGAGAAAAGTAGTCTGTAAGATAGAGAAGGACACGCATCATGCCTTTACTTTGTACAGCAATCTCGATATTTTGTATGTACTTATTGCTCTGAGTTTGTATCCCTTTCCCACCTGTACTTACACTGTCTTTTTTCTGAGGCTTGTTATTATTTCTATTGAGCAATCTTCAGCCGAACTGGGAGATCTTGCAGTGACTCACTTACTTGAACATTATTGCCTAGTTCTTTACACAAGACAGATTGGATATGAATGAGATCTCTTGTCCTCATGAGCATTATATTTATTTCACAAGACATTTTCTTCAGAACTCTCCCTGCAATAAATTATGTGGTATATTTATTTTTTCTTCTACCATGCTATAGCTCTGTCCCTTTTTTTGTTGTTTCTCATTTTTTAGACACTTCTTCTTCTATGATCTGTGGTTGTTGTTTTCTGTTTTTTTCTTCTCACAATCTCTTAGCTATATCCTTGGGATTTTTTCCCTTGTGCATTTTTTAGCACAGTGCATGTATTCGATGTATTCAAAATGAGAGCTTGAGATAAGTATTTAAAGTAACAAAATGATTTCCCTCTCTTATCTTTTAGATGTTGTGTAATGAGTGGGGAAAAAAAAAAAGGAAAAAAATAAAAGCAAATGAAATGCTTTAAATGAGGTATTGGTATAACTGTAAGGAATACAATCTTATATATCATTTTCTGGTCTTCATAATGTCAGCTAAGTGAAAGATTTTGGAGGTGCTTTACTTCTAAAGAAACACCTACCTGGGTTTCAGCAGCTGCTTTTGGGAAGAGCCTAAAAATGCTGAGAGCCCTGTGTTATCAAAGGAAACGTGAGTATATTTAGACGAAATGGAACTTTTAGGTAGCACATGTCCATGGTATTTATGAGTCCCATCTCAGGACTATACCTCATTGTCAATGTACATCACTGTGTTCCCTTGCTTCCCAGCTCTCCTGCCTGATCTGTCAACCCCTCTCAACCTCTTTATTCCCCCACTGCTCGGTGGAAGTGTGCTGGAAGTCTGGATTTAACCCAGTTGTGGTCTTTCTGATGGTGAGTGCTGGAGGGAAGGATGGCTTGTACTGAAACTAAAATATAAATGATCCATTGGTTGGTTTTGAAATTAGGTACAAGCTGGACTTTGAATATTGCTGAACCATGTTCAGCGACTAAGGATGATTGTTGCACTTCAAGATTACTTTAAAGTCTTATGTCTAAAACTAAACTTCTTTACCTGGGGTGCAGTACAGCACTAGGGCATGTAATTCAGGGAAGTGGTGGGATTTCTCTCCTTGGTGACTTTCAGGGATCACCTACACAAAAGCATCCCCAGTCTGATCTGGTGTTGATGTTAATGAAGCTCCAAGAAGCAGGAGGTTGGCCTAGAAACCTCCAGAGGTCCTTTTAGAATGTTTTTTTTCCTATAATGTTACAGTTCTGGTAAGTGTGTTACAGTAAATTAACCAGATGGATTTTTTTTGGAAGTATAGAACAGATACCCTGAGGGCAGAAAACAGTATGTGGAGAAGACGCCATGGGTGGGGGTGGGGAGAAAGACACTTATTTCCATTTATGAGTTATAGAACCAGGACTCCTACAAGGAGTTGAGAAATTTGTCTTGATTTGGAGATGAGAAAAACAAACACTTCTGAGTAGCTTTTTACAGTAAGGCTGCTTGGCTTGTGATCCTCATCCTGTCTCGAGAAGGGTAGGCAGTGTTTCAAATGTTGGGGTCAGACTGGTTCCTGCTCTATCTAATCAGTTTGGTGTACATATATTTCCAGAAGGAATTAAATATGCCTTGTCTCCTGTGGTTTTATCAAAGGGCAGGGAGGAGGCAAGGAGCCTTTACTTCTGAGAATGTTCTGTCTGGTTGCCCGAGGTTTCTGCTGCTGGAGGAGAGGGAAGGAAGAAGAGCCAAATCTCATTGCTGACCCCAGGGCTAATGGTGAGGCTGGGTCTATACCTGAGGCCTGCTTCCTTCATGCACAGGGCCAAACCAGCAGGAGAGTGGTGCAGGAAAAATGTTGGAAAGCGTGAGATGGACTGTGTGATCAGCAGCCCCACCAGTGCCTCCATAAGCATGTTTTTGCAGCCGGAGTTGCTTAGCTAAGGACACCCAACCCTGAGATATGTTGTGCAGGAGCTTAATTTTACCCTTGGGACAAGTCAGTGTCTTTTTCTCCCTTTTCTGTACACGTTCCTCTTACCAGATCAGCCAAAACCTCCTGCTGTCACGAAAACTTGATGTGTTTTTTTCATGTAAAACCAGACTTTTTGTACTCATCAAGGCCAGCTCGGACTGCTCTGCCAGTAGATGTCCCTGCATGCCTGGCTGCGGTGGATGTGCTGTCTTTTCCTGGGAAAACTGGCTTCCAACATGCTGAACTTCACATCATTCCTGATGGGTATTGTTCACATGGACTTTTAATTTTTTCCCTCCCATTTGGGCTTCTGGTGTAAAGTTTAATCAAGCTCCACAAATACAAAAGCTGAAATTAAAATGGAAGTTCATTCTTGCATTGCAAAGCAGGCTTTTCACAATCTTTAAATATTTTTGTGTTTATTTATAAACCAGAGTACTGACACCAGAAAAAGTCCCTGAACTGCTTTACCCTGTTCTGCCCTTCACTGCTGTTCTACATCATGCATTCAAATAACTTCCACATTTTTTCCCTTCCTTGGACTGCAGCATTTTTTTGAAGCAGATATTGCTTTGGTGCACTGAATTGAACAAAACAAGACAAAATGAAACCAAATAGTGCTGAACACCAGGTACTCACTGCTTGGTAGGAGTCACTTGGCAATTTTACAGATGCTGAGAGTCTCAACCTTCAGCCTGTAAGGTGTTTCCTGTAATATGAGAATTTATCAGCTGGCTTTCAGAGCCACGTAGGTGAGTTTTAAGTGTTTTCTGCAATGCTCTGTGCTCTGTATTATAATCCTGCAATTACATATTTACATGCCTGCTAAATTAGCACTAGAAAGTTATCTTCAAAAGTGCAAAGCCTGCCACTGCTACTTTTCCTGGGAATACAGGGCACGATAATTGTTACGGAGGAAAATTACCTTTACACGGTATTGATTTTGTGCCCCACCGCCTGTCATCAACCCTTGGCAGGATTTTCCCAGCACAGGACAGAGAGCAGCTGTGCCGGCAGCCCACGCTGGGTGGCTCTTGGCTGGCTGTGGAGGGACAGGCAGCGGGCAGGGATCTCACACGGGCAGCTGCCAGCACTGCCACCAGCCCTGCAGCTCGTGGGGGGCACCAGTGACCCACCCCAGCAGCCTTTCATTCCAGCTTTGAAGCAGGGACAGTAAGAGGCTTCCAAAAAAGCTGAGAGCCGCAGCCTTGAGTGGGGAATGGCTCAATAAATGATTGGTGGAATATAAGTATTTATTGATTTAAGAGCGTTCTTTTCTTTTGCCTTGCTTTTGTCTTCTAAGGCAACTTTCTTTTAAATTTATGTCCCACATTGTCACATCAGGAGGAAAATACATGAGAAATGTTTTGTTATTTCAAATTTATCACATATTACGTCAGCTGGCATTGTGGACTCACAATATGTAATGCTTCATAAATTATGAAAAATAAATGTTTTATGGGCTTACTACGCACTCTGTTTGAAAACCGTTGAGCTGGGGAGACTCACTGACCCCCGTACAAATTAATGTGCACATGATTTTCATTATTGCAGCTCAGATGGGAAGTTTGAACATCTTTATATATCTATTTAAAGGAAAACGAGGACAGAAGTTTCTTGAATACAGTTAGTCTTTCTGGCAAGAAGCAGGTATCATTTAACCCAGCTCATAACCTATTGCTTCCCTCACAGTCATTGTTATTCCAGGCCAAAGCTTAAACTCAAAATCAGAGCTGCGAGGACTTAGCATGAGCTTCCAGAGGTCAAATCCTGCAGTTTTTACCCAGGCAAGCTAAACCTCCGAGTTGGTAGGATTTTGTCTACGCAAGGACTGCGGCATTTGCAGAACACGAGGCAAGTACAAGTCAGGCTCCTGCAGACGAGAAGGCAGTGAAGGATATTTCTACCCAACTTTCCAGCCCTGCTTTCCCTGAGCGTGATGGAGAGCGACAATCAAACGAGAGCCGCCCATCTCAGCTGTCAAGGGCCTCACCAGAAACGAAAAGCTCAGTCTCAGGGCTCCGGAGATCTCAAACCTCATGGAACACGACATCCTTCAGCACTGAGCACTGAGGAATCAGAGGGAAACGTCCTCACCCGCCTGCACGGGAAAGTGTGTCGTCCCATTTTCTGAGGAGCAAAAGTTCACTCGAACATGTGTTGCATGGGAGGCGAACGTCTTTGGGGGGAAAGGGCACGGTGATGGGAGGTACCAGGAATGGTGAAGCGCTTTCAGCTATTTCCCTCCCCTCCCCCGCCCCCCCCCAAATATTTCTGTTTCTTGCAAAGGGGGGTCAGGTGTTGAAGTTCTCCCCTGGATGGTTTTTATATCGCACAGTTCCACCACTGTGTTTCTAATAAAGCCATCAAGAGCGTAACTGGGAGCTCCCTGCATGGGCTTAAGCAATATAAGTCACTGCTTCAGAGGACTCTCTTAACTTGGGGCTGGATGCCCTCAAAAATCTTCCAAGTTATTCTCTCCTAATTCAAGTCAGCTGAGGCATCAAAATGTCGGGCAGATGGACAAGATCTCTGGCTGCAGCCAGCCTGTTTTCTGCTGTTAGGGCTATTGCAGTCAACACTTAGTGACTTTTATTGTAATTGTTTTTTATTCAATCAGTGATATTTTGAGAAATTAACCTTTACATAAACACATTAAAGGAGATTACTGCGTGCTTTCTAGTGTAAAAGACTGTGCTCTAAGGATCCTAACTTGTCCTAAACTGGATTAAACAGTGTTCTTATCTTAAGACAATCGTTTTGCTTCTCTCCTTTCCCTTTCTTTCTCTTCATATGGCTGTTAGGAGCTATCAGATTTAAAGACGGTGGTTAAAGACAGTCACTATTGCAGTCGCTTGGCCAAGACTCTGGAAAGTGTTTTCTTGGCAGCTGTATTTTCTCAGAGTTATCAACTTCAATCGCGCTCCGTGTCAGGGAGAGGCAAGAGAATAGATAAAATAAGCAAAGTACGCCCCAAGTTCGTACTTCCCTTTTATTTTCGCTGTGACTCAGGGCTGAGAAGAGCCCCTGCCGCTGCCTCTCTCCTCCAGTGGATGGCAGTTGAGTTCCACGGTACGGAGCGGACCTGAGTTGCACCGCGGTGGAACTCGCTCAAGGAGGCAACCGCTGATTGGAATTAGCTGTTCTTTGCCTGTGTGAAATACCGCTCAGAAATACCTGAAGAATTAGAAAAGGAAGACATGGAAAGCTTTTCAATTTAAACCGCTTTGTTAGTAGCGCAGGAGCAGATCTAAAAGTTTTCTTCAGCAGCTGAGGGGGAAAAAAGAGTCCCATATCCACATACACAAGTTTCAAGTGTTTCCTTTTTACATGTTAATCTGAATTTCCAGTATGCGGATGCTAATGAAAAAAAGTTCCTGATTTTCCTTTTGGTTCCTGACCTCCACAGTCTTTAGGTTTTAATACTATAATCATAATTTCAGTATGAAAGATAATTTTTAAAGGCAGATTTTCCTTTCTTGAAGTCTCAGCTGTACCAGAAAGAACAGGACAATTCCCGAGGACTGGGATTACGATGTGAATTTAGTCATCATTGAAACTGTGACTAGTTTTGAAATGTTCCCCTAAAAGAAAAGTTTAAAACAAACATTCCAACCAGAAACAGAAACCTAACCATGTTCCTCTTAAAAATGGGTCTCCTCCAACTCCTCCAGTTTATAGCACATACCCTTGGGCTATTACAGTCTAGAAAAATCTGAAATAAAAACCACACTGTTTTCTGGGTCTGATCATGCATCACTCGCTCAAAAAGAAGTTTAGGGCCTCCTGAGAAATACAAGGTTTAGGCCTTCCTGACATGTGTTGCTTCTTTTTAAAGAAAACAGTCTAGTGCATTTTTATGGCAAATGCATCATTTTAGTTTTATTCCCTTTGTAAGGAATCACAGGTGGATTGAAACAGAAAGCTTTAAAATATATTTGCAATTGCAGTTGCATATAAATAATATTGTGGTGAGCATCCTAGTTGTTTTTAACATTAGTAGTTATTTGTTTTACAAATTTCATTTGCTTACACCTCTAGTCTTATGCTGTTGTAGTACAAGATCAGACACAAATAACTCTTTACACCAAAAATTAAGTTTCTGTAAATAACTATTTTAAAATGTTTGCTTTTATGTTTACTGCAGAAGGATCTCGAGCACTCCTGCCAGAAAGGAAAGTATTTATTATCTCTCTTTTACAGATGAGGAAACTGAGACACTGTGAAATTAAAAGCTTGGGGAAATTAGTACACAGTAAATTATGGTGTGAATTTACCGTGCACTAACCACCCTGCACGAACTCGTCATGTGGACTGGCAAAGAAAAAGGCTTAAACTCTCTTAAATTCTCTCACATTTGCCATGGACAAACAGTTACCATGGATCAGCTGACATGCAGCAACTTCTTAACCCACAGCGAGGCATTTGCACAGTGAATCCCCTCGTCGGAGAGGAGCCGATTCACAGGGTGCTGTGCTGTGCAGCTAATCTGCTCCAGCGTTATGTCAGAGTTTATTAGTCACTAATTTCCCCAGCTGGCCAGAACCTAAGTGGTTTATCTAAAAATCAAAGAAGGAAATCTCTGGCAGAACTGAAAGTCAGACTCAAGTATTCTCGCAGCCTTGAGAGCAGAAGATGTGAGTTATAAAGGCAAAATATCAGGAGGAAATAAGCTTTGTCCTTTTGAAGGACAGAGCATCTGCAGGATGTGTCCAGGTGGTGTATGGGTTAACCTGGTCAATTAGAGTGGTGGAATCAGAAGATGAGTCCTGGAATTTGAGAACCGCTCTCGTATCTCAGGGGTTTTGGCGTTAAAGCTGCTTCCAGCACTGTGGCAGCACCTTACAGACCAGCTCAGCATGGAATTCCACATGGAATCTGTCTGTGCTGGGAATCCCATCAGACACCTCTTCCCTGCAAGCTCCCTTCCACCTAACAGTGCCACTTCTGGAGCCCGGAGCCAGTGGACATGACCACTGCAGCCCTGGTCACTGTTCTCTGGTCCCAGCATGACCTCAGGGCTCAGGAGGCCACTGACGAGGATCCAGGGGTGACCTCCTCGCCCTGCAGCAGGCTGAACGGCTGATGTTGAAATGATTTTGGCAGGAGCACTCCCCATTGTGTCTGTTCCAGGCTGGAGAGATGAGCATGTAGGGAGCTGGGAAAAGGGTTGGCTGGTGGGAAGAAAATTCCTGACAAGTTCATTCCACTAATAAACAAAGGCATAAATGATGATGCTATAAAGAAAAAACAGGATTCACTGGAGAAAACCGTAGAGAGACCTAGTAAGGAGGAGAGATGTTTAGACGACAGTTTTACATTACACCACTTGGTAAAAAATGTTCTATTTTAGCTCCAAAATTGAGTCCAGTTAGACCTGAACCAGAGCTTAGAAAACAGCTTGTATTTTAACGTTCTGTGAACAGGAACAGCTGATAACTAGTACATTTAAATGTGAAAAGCAGAACTTTTCTCTGGGGGATGTGTTATTATTTTTTTTAAATGGATTTTGTTTTCATAGTTTACATTGCAGCTATAGCATTCCACTGGCAGGCATTTATCTAATGACTTACATCTTTCAGGCTGTGGAAAATGCAGGATAACAGAGAGAGAGAGAGAGAAAAAGTGGTGGTGGTGGTAAGTTCTTTTTAATTTGCATTTCAAGGCTTAACTTATGAGCATAAATATACAGAAGTTAGCACCTTCCTAACATCCCATTGCTATCTTGTTTCCAGAGAATTACAATATGAAAACAGTGGGATTAGGGCACTATATACTACAACCCCTCTCACCCCCGATCCCCAAAGTAAGTCTAAATTGAGGTGGATTTGCTTCTGGTATGGCTGAAATTAAGATAAAAGGGTATGTCTGAGAAAATATTTCTTTTTCCCCTGTAAAGCTTAATCTTAGAAAATGCCTGTTTGTGCTAGAGAAATGGCTTGCATGGAACATGACAACCACCTTTTATAGAGGCAAACCAGACTCACTGGGCTCTAATGATGTAGAGGAAAACTTTACAGGGATAATTAACCTGTGGGAATGCCCTTCCACAAGATACTCTTGGAGTATTGGCACTAATACTATCTGTCTTCAAAACTCAGGGCATCAGTGGTCTTGTAGCTGAGGGCTAGAAGCAATCTTCTGTGTTCCTTCATGATGTCACTCTTCTGAATGAATTAGGAGGTTGTGGTGACTCTTGTAGTCATGGTCACTGCTGGACTCGAAGGAGGTTAAGTCTTCAAAGGGAAAATCTGTGGCTATTTCCAGAAATGAGCAAGAAGATGCAGCATGAGACTTGTGACAAGGACATTCCAGGCTGCTGCTGTGTGTGATGAGGAGAGGAAGGTCTGTGTGCACCAGAGAGGCTGGCAAAGGAGAAAGGTAAGTCATGGCAGGCATTGCCCCTATTCTTCAGCTCTCAAAAAACTTGAAATGACTAATTAAGATAGTGGACTAGGAGCTCCTAGTGCCTCAGTGAGTATTGATTTGCAAAGGAGCAAAAGGGAAGGTCTAGAAGGTCAGTGTGGTCCCGTGGCTGGGTCTGAGAAGTAGCCTTGGGCCCAGAGGAACTTGGTGTTCAGCACAGCTCTGCTTCTGAAGTGTGTGGGAGGCAAAAGTGCCTTCATTCTGCTGCAACACCTCCAGTGTTCACGCACAAAACCTTTGAGGGAGATGGCTCAGGCACCAGAGTGTGTCTGGAGGTTGGTGAATGCATAAAGGGTGGGAGGAAGGACTGTCAGACCTGTGTGTTGAACCTGTTTCACTAAAGACTCATCTGTAAGGAGAGAAAAGTGGAAGCAAGGACGTGCAACTGAAGAATCTCCAGAGATGTTCCTTTGTCTGAGGATAATGGTGTTTGGAGAGGAGTTGAACTCCTGTTGGTGCTGTGAGGACCTTCTGCAGTGCCGCATGGTCCAAAACCACTTGTTCTCAGAAACTTTCATAGCAAAGTCATGGGAAAAATTTGAACTTCAGATGACTCCGGACTTCAACTGCAGTTTAGTAGGATTTTCAGGCTGGCGCTTTATATATATAGATAAGACATACATAAATACACACATACAAATGCAAAATATATATATATATGTGTGTATGTGTGTATTTATATATATACCTCAGGTTGTTTTGATTCTGTCAAACAAATTCAGTAGCTCTCACTTAAGGTAGAACTGGTGGAGATTCTCTTGCACAAAGAGGTTTGATGGAACACCGGGGAATTTGCATCCAAGGTTCTTCAAATGTTTCATTCAAGGCCAGCTTGTTGCTAACCTGAATATTTGATTTGAAGTCGTGCTGGTTTCACATGTCAAGCTACCCTGGCACTGTGTGAAAGCGGTGGGAGGAGAGACTGGAGGGGAAAATGAGCAAGTAGGGAAGGGTTTGGTTACCAAAGCAGAGGACTTAGATTCAATAGTAATCGACAGAAGGAGGTTGCTTTGGCTCATAGTTCAGACAAGGCCTCTATCCCAATACTTTAGGCCACCCTCTCATACAAACACAAGGACCTCCATCCAGGGACAGCTTCATCCAGGGACAAGGAGATGATGTGATCGCTTTACTGCCAATGTGGGCAAACAGTATGTTCAGTGAGGCCCAACTCTCCAGAATATTAATAAAAACAAATGCTTTTACCCTTTCTGGCCCTGCTTATAGCCGGCTGCTAATAATGCCTTATGAGGCTGCCACACAGTTCAATCAATAGTTTGATTTTTCTGCCCCAGAGCTGCCACAAACACAAACCCCGCGCTGAAGTGGCTGAGTAAGGAGCTGGCCACTGAGACAGGGGAAATGTGGAAATGTGGGATGCACATGACTTCCAGGAAACTTTGGGATGGACCACTGCTGCTGGGCCCCATCCACCATGGCCACTGCTGCATCCCACCAAACCCATGGATGCTCCTCAATGTCCAGTACTCGTTATTTATTTATTTCTGTGTTGCCTATGGAAACGTTTGGGTTTGACAAAGGGAAAAACCGATTCAGCGTCCTTTGACTGAGGGAGGTTGATTTTCATTCGAGACAGAATGGCTCATTTTTACCTTTTTAGCTCCTGAAAGAGTAAAAAGTGAGAGGTCAAACCTGCATCACCATGACAACCCCTGCAGCGAGGGTTTTTGAGCAGATGAAGGGGAGTGATAATGGAGCTGAAGTTTCTGCCTGTTCATAGTCGCTGGGCTTTTTGTTTTGTTTTTAACTTGTTTCTTTCCTTTAGGCCTTGTAAGGTGTGGGCCCGTGCATTTTTCAGGGCCTGAAGGACAACAGTGGCCAGTTCAAAAACGGTCACACTCTGAGATCAGTCCTCGGTGCAGCACTACCTGGACACGTGTGGGGTGTATATAAACCATATAAAAACGGGGATTGTAAGAGCTAGTCATGGAAGATCAAACATCCCCTCAGATGCAATCCTGACACTCCTGTAGGTACAACACACCAGCAAGTGCAGTGGTATTACCTGATTTGCATCAAAGAGAACTGTAATTTCTGCCTTTTCTGACAGCACCTTTGTGTTGTCAGAAATAAGCTCAATAAAGGAGCAATTCTCTGAGGAGAGGAGGTGTTGTTCTAAAGAAGAAATTCAAAATGTGATGGGGGTCTAAGGGGATACACTCAGGAGGAGCTGCAGGTGAAACTGGAAGCTTATTTGAGATGCTGAGCTCATGCCCCAGTTTCCTAGACCTGCACAAGGGGGAATGTGTAAGAACAGATTTCAGATAGTTGGGGTTACACCTCTGAAGCAAAACCAAGTCAAACTGAAGTCCCACAGACAATCCCCCAAATTCCCTTTACCTAGAAACTGAGCCTGATCCAGGGAAAAAACAAGCAAAAGAGAAGATTACACATTTTTCTAACATCTTTGGTTATTCTATGTGCCTACTAAATCTGTGTTTTCCTAAGATGGAAAGCCCTCTCAGAATGGAATATGTCTCCTTTGACATGCAAACAAAGCACCTATGAGAGGTTGTCCTCAAACCCCATCTAGAGCTTCCAGATATTGTCCTTTGAATATTATGCCTCTTCAGAAGTTTTGCAGCGTCAGTTTTTACCCTGTTGTAGTTGTGACAAAAATTGAAACAGAATAAGAAATATTAAATCAGGTATTAGAGTGCAAAAAGTTAATTTTGTGGGAAGATTTTGCCAGAGTCAGACTTTAGTGGGATCTATACAGCCAAACAGATAGTTACATAGAGAAGAGGAATAGCCAGAGTTAACACTAAAAAAGTTTTGAATGGCTATAAAACCTCGAGTTGAAGCAATTCTCTGTGCCCAAAGGATTAGGTTAAAGCTTTTGCAGTGCAGTGGAGATGAATTATTCCATTTTTGCCTAGTGAAGAGTTTCTCATATCTCCTTCCAAAGTGGTGGACGTGTCCCTTATGTCAGTATGGAGCTACTCAGCCCAGCATCCAGAAAGGCAAACTGCAAAGAAAGAGCACAGCTATGGTCTCTCTACCACCAAATTTGAAACAATAGCTGCATCAACACATCAGCCCAGCAAGAAAGCAGAGCTGGGCTGTTGGGATCAGCCTGCAGATAAATCAAAGTGAATCTGAGCGATAGTGATGTGATGTTGCAATAATAATTCACTCCTCATGCTGATTTAGAAGAGGAAGCCAATTCAGAGTTTCACAAGCACAAGGGCCAGCACAGAGCCCTGTGGGATAGTATGAAAGAGAATAGTCAGTTCTTATGGAAAGAAAGTGTAGGTTATTGATTGCATTAAATATAGACCTGGCAGAAGACAGACAAGATAATTTCTGGAAGTGCTTTGGATTATAATCTGTGCTTCAGGCAACTGATTTATGAAATGCCTGATTCTTGTGTTTTATTCAACCAATCTGAAAAATTAGGTTAAATATGAAGCCTCTGTATGTGAGAGGATTGCAGCAACAGTAATTAAGACAGGATGTTAGAGTATGTCAGAAAATGCAATTCCATCCTTACAGTGATGAGCCAGAAACCTCGATTTTCCTCTTCCTGTGCTGTGACTGAGCTCTTGAGTCAGACTTGAACTTTAGGTATGGTCCCAGAGAGGGGCAGATCACCTGTCTGCTGTTGCATCTCAGGACAAACGCGTTTTGGGAGCTCAATCTTTGAGGACAAAATAATAAATGCCAATCACATTGGCATCAGACCATTTGGAGGCTTTAATTGCATTTATTTGATTTTTATTCCTCACTGTAACTCTACTCATCTGTTAACAGGCACAGTGGAGTCAATGAAACCTGATGTTGTTTTCAATTTATGAGTATCTCTTTGGAAAACAGACTCATCTCACTGTGGAAATGTTCTGAAAACAAATTGTAGCCATTCCTCCTACCCCCACAAGAGTAATCAAGTGCCAGAGCTTTATTTTACTCTTTGCTTGGATAATATTTGGACATAAATGATACCTGGCAATTATGTGTTCATTGACATTTTGTCTTTAATATTTCAGGTGATTAAACTGGACTCATAGACATTTAATTTTTAATTTTAAGAAAAAACTTTCTCATGGCAATGGAGTGCACAGTTTCAACCTGAAATCCGGACTAGGAAAGACCTGTGGACTGCCACAGAAAGCGTGAAATACCATATGAGCTCTGCTAATAAGTCAATACAACTGTAAGAAGTCAATGCAGTATCAGCTAATGCTCGTGAGAAGAAAACAACAAAACACACATTTCTTTCTCTAGAGCTCTTCCAGCACACCTTAAGTCTCTGAAAGACGCTGGCATGGTGAGCAAATATTGCTGTCTGTGGGTTAAAGTTCAAATGCATCACTTGAGTAGATGAGGAGTTCGACCAGGGCAGAACAACTTGCCATTTCCTTCAGGGAGTGGTGACTGTGGGGTGGGGTGGGGAGAGATGTGGGTGTGAGAGTAGGATGCAGACAGTCACAGCCCTTCTACAGCAATTACCATAAAGATTAAATAAATACAATAGCCTAATTTCACATGGAAGTACACTTTAATTAAGTCTCTGCAGAACAATGAGCTGCTTCCATAAGAGCTGTGAAAATCATCACTAGGGACTGTCCAGAGGAAGAGAGAAACAAACAAGAGAAGGTCTCTTTGCATAGAAAATATGTACAGGAAGTATTTTGAAAAGCTTGTCCCCAGTTAATTTACCTAGGAAGAATTAATGACCAACTCCTGTTTTATATAAGTTCCCCATCCCAGAGTCTCATGGTGCTTCCCAGACCGAGGGAGACAATTCATTTGCAGACTAATGCAAATTTTTGAATTTGTAGAATAATGAAAGAGCATTTCAGCTTCTTGTGTGTGAGGTACGCCGGTGGGCTTAGCAGGGCTGAAGTACTTCTGGGATGCAAACTTGTGCAAGGTAAGCTCCAGGTATATAAAATAAATCTGTTCTCCCAACACAGTTAATGCTGCATTCCCTATGTTAACATGGTCAGGGATGGAGTTCAGTAGGAGGTGCTAGGAGAGCATCACCTGTTAAACTTCTCTTCATTCAAAATGCATTTCCAATTATTTTCTTTATCTACTTGTATGATCAGAGTTTCTAATGCACAAGAACTGCATGAAGATGGACCAATTTGCCATTAACACTTCTACAAACACATGGATGAATTGCTCAAATGCAGGGAAGCTTGGCCAAGGTCATGATTATTCTCCTCCTGAGACTGGGATGTCCAACAGAAAACCGTTCACCTGCTGACACCACATCAGCCACCCCATGACTTGTGATGACTTTGAGCTCAGTAACACCTACAGAACAGATACCTTCATTGCAAAGACAGAGTTGGGATGTTCCTTAAAACCCAGATACAAATCCTCACAGAGTGCAGGTGACAGAGCAGCTTGATATTTCTGAAGAAAGTTTTTGCCTTGAGGCTTAGATGGGTATAAATTACGAATGATCTTTTTTTACCTCAGAATGTATTATAGATTATTTTAAAAAATACTATTTTGTATTATTTTATTGCTTTAGAGAGTGCCAACTGGTAGCTTCCAGCTATCAACTATGCAAGGTTCAGGCAGATCAGACCTAGGGAAGAATAAAATCACTTTTCTGCTTGATACTCCTCCTGCATCAAGGTTGTAGAGGCTCTTGGTCAGGCACTGCCTTTGTTTGCTTTCCTTGTTTTCATGCAGCTAGGTAACATAGCAGGGCCCAGCTCCACGCCTGGTGTCTTGGGCATGACTGCACTATGACCCAAAAATCATTACAGCCAGGCAATCAGTGCTCAGGGCATGCCAAGTTCTGCTGTCTGTTTGAGAGGGAGTTGAAGCTCTTGTGGAGGTTTAATCGAAATCTGAATACATGTGACTGAAATTGGCTCCCTGTGATTATTTATACAAGTAAATCTCTGCTTCTCACAAGTTCCCAGAAATCAAATGCCAGACTTGTATGATCATTTTTTAAAAGGAGTAAATATTTGTTGAAAATTCTTTGCTGTATTAATTTTTGTCTGCCTTTTCTCAGGCAGCCTTGATAGCAATGGAGAGACTCCTGGTGTGCATCAATCAAACTAGGGAAGAGGGACCAAAATAGCTGATTACTTGGTCCACAACATGTTATCCTCAGAATGAAACCCAAACTTTTCAGTTAGCCTGGAAAAATCTCTTAAAACAGCTTGTTTTCCTCATACCTCTGCATGCCCAGCTACTGTCTTCCAGGAAAAGATCCTTATTTCAACACCAGGTAGGTCAGGTACAGGTATTTTAAGGAGGAGGTGGTTAAAGCAGAGGGCTGCATATTTCCATGTTTGCCCCCACTCGAAAGCACATCTGCCAGTAAGTGGTTTATAGCTTGACAGTCAGCCACCACTAGTTTTTATAATGTTCTATAATGTTGTCAGTCCCTGTTGCTGACCTTTTTTTTCCTTTTATTTTCTTTTCTCGTCTCTTCTTTCCTTTCTTTCTTTTTTTTTTTTAATTTTTTTTTTTTGTGGTAACCCTTTTACCTTCTTTTTCCCTGCTCAGTCCCATTAGCAGGATGTTGTGCAATATGGTGCTTGTCATCTGTTTCAAAGACACAGTGATGAGATACAGGTATGCCAGATGGATAAACCTAGTGTGACTAATTATTGTGTATTTGCCTTTAATTATTATCATTTATTACCAGAGAAAAGACAATAGAGGTTCCCAGACTCGGAAGGGAATGTCGGCAGAAGGGGAATCTTTGTCTTTTTTTTTTTTTTTTTCTCTTCAAGAGACTGGCACATCAGCAAGAAAAGTTTTCTTCCTGGAGAGAAATACAAGCAAACATTGAGATGAGTCAACGTGGCCCATGCAATACTTTCCTTTCCCTGACACATACTTGAGGATCAGATCTCTCACAGGTAATAAATAGTTTTTGTGTAATTATGGAAATTTCCTGAATGTCCACTCAGGGCGTAAGGAATGTATGGGTTCAGTCATCTCATGGAGAGAGGTTAGGGTTCAAAGGGACCTTCAAAGATCATCCAGTCCAACCCCTTTACCATGGAAGGGACACCTTCCACTAGACCATGTTGCTCAGAGCCCCATCCAACCTGGCCTTAAACACTTTCAGGAATGAGGCATTCACAGCTTCCTTGGGCAACCTGTGCCTATGGGAGACATTTACAGCCCTATCTCTGCCCTTTTGGCACCAGAAAAAAGAGGAGTGAGCTGTTGTGGGTACGAACAGGTCCTCAGGTGAACGGGAGGTGAAGTTTTCGACTGAACCATAAGCCAGATGTACATTATCTCCTCCATGAAGAGGTGAAACCTGAGGTCCTTAAGCAGCGTTTTTTGACCAAATTAGGCTCAGGGTAGCAAATGTTGATAAAGGTTTCTGTGTCACCACACTGAGCCCTCAATCCTCTAAGTGCAATTTGCCTCAGTATCTGACCTTAATGCACAGCATTTCTACATCATTTGGGAAAAATGTAGATTTTTTTCTTTTTAGTATTATAACCTTATTTTTCAATTAATCCCTTCACAAACACACGCACACACACATTTACAAACATGTGTTGTTATAAAACAACATTTTAAAACAAAGGGGACATTTCTGCTGCTCTCAATAGATGTTTATTGAGGACAAACACTTCACTCAACTCAGAACCCACAGCCTGGCATGCTGGATGATTTTGAAGGAATCTAGAATGCTCATAATGGTTGGAAACTTTTGGAAATGTTAATATTGTGGTCCCAAAATCTGCTTTCAGGTTACAGCTGAATCAGCTACCATTTACAAGTGCAAAGTAGGTTTATGATGGCTCATAAGTCTGATCTTGCTTATGGGGCACTGCACTTTAATTTGAGAGCAGCCACAATGATTTGGTAAACAGACTGAGGAAGAGCTTCAGACTCCAGGCTTTAAAATTCATGAGGATCTGATTTAGTACATTTTACAGTGGTATTTTAATATATTTGCTCTATGGCTAAATTGCATCATAACCTAAAGGACCAGTCATATACCACAACCTATTGTAGATAATACAAGATATAATCAGGCTGCTGAGATATTTCTATATATAGTATTTGTCAGACAAACACATGCAAAGGCATTAAAACAACAAAGTCCGTACATGGATGATTTGTGAACAAGAGAAAAGGCTAAATTTGCCACTCTTTGCTCTGAATAGCTTACCCAGATTACAGGCCAATTTTGTTTTGGACAGAAATATTTTCCATCACAGGGTCTGCTAAAGTCAAGAGAGTGCTGCTCCTTTGGCCGCAGGATGGGCTGGAGGGCTGGGCTGTATTTTGGGATTGGCAGCTCTGACTGTCTCCCTTTAACCCAGCTGAACACAATTTGATTGGGACTTGACTGAGCACTTAATAGTCTGTGATTGCCTTGATTGTGGACTTCTACTTTTAAACCAAATGCAATGTCATTATTATATATCAAGAAAAAATGGCCCCTGATAACCAAAAAATATTGCATTAAGTTGGCAGACTGAGAATTAAATATGCAGAATCAGCCTAATGAAACAACTTGCCTTTGGTTGCAAGAGCCTTCATCATTCTTAAGAAGATTTAAAGCTAATCTAACTTGAAGCTGTTTCAGTTCAATTATTTTTTGGCAAATTTTTGAGCTTTATTTTTTCTTTTCAGCAGCATTATTCAGTCTTGACAGGTTTTATTTTGTTATTTTTTTGGATATTGAGTAAATGGGAAACCAATTGAAAACCATTCTTTAGTAGAAATGAAATGCCCTGTAATCCAATTTTGATCAAAATTCATCTTTGCTTTTCGGGGACCGAACAGCCTGTGCAGTTATCTCTGCACTGCACAAGTTGATAATAAAGCAAAGGAAAGCAAAGCTTATATTCTTTTCCCATTGCATGTGGTGGGAACTGGGCATTGTTCAGTTGGAGAACAATGTGCTGCTTCCCCAGCGTGTGGCAAAGCAGCAGAATGGCAAGAAGATGATGATTTCTCCCTGTGTTCTACTTCTGCTTCTCTAGCGTCTGTAGTAAACTTGTCTTCCCACCTCTGGGTGGGTGGTTCTTTTCCCTTGAAACCTTCCTGTCTCCCTCTCCTGATGCTTTGTGTGCACAGAGATAGCTCACTATTCCAGCACCTTTCCCAAAAGCAGTCTTAGGGAGGTGAGACAGATGCAGCTGTTGTCACAGACCTGTTTTACAGCTCCTCTGCCTTCCACTTCAGTATCCATTGCCTTTTGGCTGCGCACAGGAACAAAGGCCAAGATCCATTACAAAAATACAATCCCTGTCCAAGTAGTGACTGGACAAATAGGCCTTACATGGTGCAGGGAAGAATTCCATGTACCATGTTTTTTCGCTTTCTGTTTGCTCCAATGATTCCAGCTCAGTTCCTAACTGGCTCTTATTCCACTTTGCCTGTCAGAAGGAAAACGTCCAGGAAGGTTTTTCTGGTGAAACATCAGCAAAACTGGTGGCTTTGAAATGGCTGTTTGCAATCAATCAAAGCTGCTCCGTTCCTCCCATAAGTGTCCTTCTTCCTTTCCACCATTCTTTTCTTCACCAGCTTCTCCTACCTGTGGGCCAAGTTTTTCTCAATGTGCATTTCATACAACATTCCATGTTATAATGCAATGGG
Source organism: Cephalopterus ornatus (assembly GCA_013396775.1). Lineage (NCBI taxonomy): Eukaryota > Metazoa > Chordata > Aves > Passeriformes > Cotingidae > Cephalopterus > Cephalopterus ornatus. The sequence continues at coordinate 137,774 of VZRE01004391.1, read as the reverse complement.
TGTTTTCCTAGGATGGGACAGAACACTGAATATCAACAACGTTTATCAACTGATAGAACTTTTTTTCCAGGCATCCATGCACAAGAACCACATGGGCTTCTAAGCCCACAGGATCCTGTGAAAGGTCACAGTGGAGGGATACACTGTTAAATAATCATCTTAACATTATCAGCAACTACCCATTGTCCCCAAAGTGAAAAGTTAGGAGAGGTAACACATCAGTATGAGAGATGATTAAATACAAGTCTCTGGAATCCTCCCAAGACATGTAGCAAATGCCTTCTTTTCCTTGGTGGCAGGAAACACCCATGACCATAACTAAAGGATATGAACTTTTCAAAGTGATTGGATTGTCTTTCTAAGGTACCTTTATGTTCAGTTACCCTTCATTAGTTACCTTCTTCTTTCTGTCTATTCTTCTCAATACATCTTGCAGTTTCTTACTGCTTTGCTCTTCCTGTTTCCTCACCATCTAACCTTAGAACATTCCCTCTCTTTCTCTCCGAAACTCTGCCTGCTGGTATTTTCCATGAATCCATCTGCATTGAATTATTTATAGATACAATAAAGTCTGCTTTTGTCTAATGTTTATTTTCTTTAATAACAAAAAACATGGGGAAAATGTTCCGAAGAACCGAAAAAGGACTTGACTTTTCCTGGACTCTAGGCAACAGTAGCCAGAAAGTACAAAACAAGCTGTAGGATGTTCGTAAGATGCCTTCTAAAAATAATAATCTTAGTACATTGGTATCTAATATGTTCTTTGAATTTGTTATATTTCCCAAACCTAAGCCTTGGTTTTAATGCTGTCATGACACTCTGAAGGCTTTAATGGACAATGAGTCACTGTGGAGGCAACCAGGAGTAATAAGCAGATGGATTACTGCTGGTGGAGCCAGATCTCTGCTACCTGTTTTCCTTGTCCTAAGTGTTTTATAAAGGTCATAGAGCTCTCTTATGCTGGTCATTCCCAACCAGTGGGTTTAGCTTGTACCTGGTAAAAATTAGAACAATGTATCTTGCTTAATGAGTCATTGCTAGTCCTTTGTTACCTTTTACCGTTTGTTTGAATTTACTTTTCATCATGATTTAAAGGCTTTTCCCATGTCCTTTTCCAGTGGGGGGTTTATGTTGCTCATTTGCTTCTTTCTTCCCCTTAATTATGCGAGCCGTGCAAGCATTTCCCCTTGAACACTTTCCAGCTCCCCCCACCCCGTACCTCAGCCACTCCGTGTCCTCCCCCTCGTTTGCACAGCTCCATTCTCCACTGTGTTTCCTGCACTGCCTACACTAATTGCACTTAGCATGGATGTGGTGGGGGAGGGAGGATGGAAAGGGAGAAAGTAAAGGGAGGACTTCTGAGGAATCTGGGTGAGTTAAAACTGGAGACTCCTCTGCACATGGTAAAGATGGCAGACATAAAATAGGCAACGGAAGGAAGAGGAGAGAGGAACAGAATAAACTCCAGGTCCAAAGTGACCAAAGACAACCTCAAGGTCGGAGCATGTTGGTTCTCACCTTGTTAGAGGGAGCAAGGAAAGACCTCGAAGCTCAGGAGATCCAGTTCCTGCTCTCTACAGCACCCACCTGATGCAATAGCCAGAGGTAAGGCTTCTGGAGCCCTCCTTGCCACCTCTGCTGACAAAAGGTTATTCACCATACAGGAGAAGTTGTTTATTTCTTACTCATTCTGCTTCCTTCTCTGTTCCGTACCCCTTGACCACTCATTCTATTGCAATTGCTTGTCTAAAATACGTGTTCACTGCCTTTGTCCCCACTCCAATTCTTAAACCACAGGAAAATGCAGGACACTGACATCACAGAAGCAATGCACTGCGCATGTCGGGGCTGTTCTTGCAGGCTGGGGATGAAATCTGCCTGGAGGACCTGCTCCTCACAGTGTGTGGTGGATGTGAACGTCACCTCTTTCTCAGAGCAGCTTTTAAGCGTGAGTATTTGTCTCAGAAAGAACAAACACGCATCATCAGACAGCAGCCCAACTAACAAACCAGCCCTCAGAGACCAGCAGCTCCCAAAATTCACTACTCAGTACTCTCTCAAACTTCATTCATTTGGATTCACAGATACCTGGACACAGACCACTTGAGCTAGAGAAACTGCACATCTGTGGCATGTATTTATTTATTTATTTACCTATTTTCCAATCTTACACCTGCCTACTTTAGCTGATCTCCAGCTATCAAACTGTGATGGAGTAAAAGTAATAAAATGCCCGTAGGATAGAAAAACCCTGCCTGAAGTTCTCCCACAGCTCAGCCAGACCTAGAAGATGCACAATTCAATTAAAAGAAATACCAATTTTTTTTCCTTTCCTCACCTTGCCATTTCCCCCTTCTCTTCTGTGCGTTTCCTGTATCCATATATATACATATATATAAATAAATACAGACACACGCGCGCACACGCACGCGCACGCGCGCGCACAAACCCACCCCTCCCCTTCCCAATCCTTCCTTTAAGGTTTAATTTAACAATAACATTTGCGATCGGGGTCCTGAGCATCTCAAGGGCATTGCGCTTGAAATTGCACACACTCCGCACCATTTATCATAGCCTGACATGTGTCATGTTCCAGACTGCAGCTCCAAGAGGTTACAGCTCACGACTGCTCCTTTGTTGATCAGCTGCCGAGACAACTGAGGCACCTTTCTTTCTTTTTTTGTTTCTTTCCTTCTTTCATTTTTTTTTTTTTTATTATTAAAGCTGCACCGTCCTCTTTTCAGAGGGTTCACTCCGACACAATAGAAAAAGGAAACAAATTCTTGTCCACTCTATACAGTTCCCCCACTAGATCTTCATCAGCCCAAATTCAAATCACATTTAATTTGGGTTCGATGGCAGAGGCTTGGCTGGTTAATATTACTGCTTAATACTGACTGTAAGAGGGATAAACTATTTTGAAGATAGTTTTCTGCTTGAGGAGAAGAACAGGGTGTATAACTGCTAAGGATATTGGGGACAATGCTAAGGGAGTCCCAAAGTCCTTTCTTATGGCAACATCTAGGCTTGCCAAGCCAGTGAGCTTCTTCCATGGCCCAACTTCAGTCCTGCAACTTCGGGGAATTTAATTTTCTCTTCTCTGGAGCTTCTGCTTCATTTACTCCACTCCTTCTCCTTCACTTCCTTGGTGCCTTGTGGAGTTCTTGCAGCGTGCAGAGCACCTGGGACCTACGTGTACTTTTGCAGAAATAATGTGTAAGGCAATTCAACAAACCAGGCTGTTTATAAAGCATACTGGCCAGAGCCACTGAATTGCATTCATAAATCACTTGTAGATTCTACTTTTGCCAGTCTTCATCCTGCCAATCAGCATTTGTATAGGGTACAGGTCTGGGTGTCACTGAGACTTACTGAGTGAAGGATGCAAGGTGCTACTGATAGAAACGGGGTTTGAATACTGCTCTAAGATCTGAACAAAAGCAGACTTTGCTTTGTATTGTTCTGCTTTCTCAAAAAGGTTGGCATATCAGGTAAGCTAATAATTTCTTTTTAAACTATTTATAATTAAAAGGTCCTGAAGGCAGGGAATGCTGAACTGGAGCTGATTTCTCCGTTTCCTCTCCCCAGTTTCATGTTCAGCTCTGTCCTGGAAGACCTCAAGCCTGAATGTTCAGGTCCCAAAATCTGCCTGTGTTTTGGAATGATACTTGATCTTTCAGAATCCTATTCCCCTCTGAGCTCTAAATCACGCAGTGTTCGTCACCACCTGTTAGCATCAAGCACAGCCTCTGCCGACACAGTTGGAGTTGTCTTACTTTCTCTCACACTCTCAGCTCTTGTCGATGGATATTTTCGGAGGTTTCCTCGGTTTAGAGGCTCTTGATTAATCAGTAGTGCCAGATGGGAAGGCTCAACTACTACCACCATGTGTGTGTCACACGCCTATTAGATTCACAAACGGAGGGTTTTCTTGCCATTGGCCAGCAGGATTTCGCACTTTATCCTTCATTACTTGTTTTTTTGCAGTCACCCATCTCAAACCTCTTTGCCTTCCTGTTCAGCACTGTCCTCTCTGTAAGTCTAATCAGAACAGCGCTTTGCTGTCTGAAGGACACCTTGTTTCCTTCCTGTTTCTCAAGGAGAGAAAAGTCCAGTTTTGTGGCTGTAGCCGGGTAGTCCCACATTCACATCATCCTCTCTGAGCTACTCCCAGAGCATGGGGCCAGCTGCCCACTGCCTGTGATGCATTTCCCCCTTGCATTGCTGCTTGTGTTCCTGACCTTGAACCATGCTTGATCCCTGCCCTCCCCCTCTGCCAGCGCCGAGGCACCTGCCCAGCTCTGCAGGGATGATGTAGTGCTACCAGCTGGGATGGCGTAAAGCAACGGCGGGACTCGGCCAACTTCCAGTCACATCACTCTGCCTGTCCTGGGGAATGCAACCACCTGCACAGTCTCGCCTTCCCCCACACTGAAAGGTGACAGTTTAGCAAAAGTAGGACAAAGCACAGAGGTATAAAGGTAGAGACCACCATAAATTCTGCTTCTCGATCAGTTTGCCACCCTGAGCAACCACCTGCCTGTGTGTAGCTGATGCTGGCACTGCTCCTCTGCCCCCAAGCAGCAAGGAAGCTGCTGGATTGTACAGCCTTAAATGAATATAATGTCTCCCTAAAACTCCTAGTGAGACATACTGAGGATATTTAAGAGGGCTGGAGTTATGTTATTTATGGAGGGGCTGTGTCCAGGGTGTGCCTGTACGTCACTCTCTTTTTAGGACAGCTGTTCCCATGAAAGCTCCTACGGTGTTTTAATTCCTCACCCCAGACCGCAGAGGGACCAGTCTTGCCCCCAGCAGTTTTAAATGAAAGATAAATAATTTTAAGGGCATTTTGTGGATTTTTAAGGAGGAAGTAAGGAGACTGCACGAAGGGAAAAAATAAGAGTCTATGGTAAAAATACTGAAAATAACTAAAAAATCACTAAAAATAATAAAAAAGCCCCCTCAGTTTCCCCCCTCCAACAGCGGATATTCTCACCGAATACCACTCAGGAGCAGTGTGTCTTTGGGCTGTCATTGAAAGTGATACAAAGAGTCTGAGTGTAACAAAAGCAATGAGGAAAGCAGCAATCACCTATCAGGTGAGTGGTCAGTGTTTCAGCTGACACCACCCTCTGAATATCTCAACCGGGGGGTAGTGCTAAGACTGGGTTCAGAACTGGCCGAACATCCTGGTCTCCTTGTAGAAGGAAATATGGCTAGAGCAGCCTCTATTTATTGGGATGGCATTGGGGGATGCTGGAAGTTAATTGGCTCGTCGGATGCGAAGAATAAAAGTAACCTTGGGTCCCTCTGCTGAAAAGAAAAGGAGATAACCACCAAACCAAGCAACATATAAATAGAGTAGAACCAATAATGACTTTAAAAAAAAGTATTAAAATGCAATCAAGCAGAGTGGAGGAAAGAATAATGACACGTGTATAGTAGACACAATGTAGATTACAATTTATAACAGGATACAGGATGGAGCCAGCACTTGATTAGGGGACCATGTTACAAATTTTTCAGCATATGTCCTCTGTTTTTCTTTGCCTTGGCATAGAAGGCTGGGCACTGCTGGTAAGTAAATCAGATCGTCAGAAAATGCCCATGTTGATGAGAATTTCAGGATCCAAGGAAATTAACTTGACTTGTATTTTAGACAGTTCTGCCATATCCATTCCTTGCCCAGAGCTGTCAACTGGGAAAGAGTTGTGCCTGCTTACAGCTTTAATCAGAGATAAAAATTACCCCTAGTTCATGAATATGTTTATCATGAAGATATGTCAATGGCAGAGAATAGATTCTCAGCATACAGTTCTGCATGTCTTACACTAAAACATGTCATATACTGAAGTGTTTTGCTCTCCAAATAGCACCCTCATACTCCACTCGTTGTCCAGACACAGACGGATCCTGGGCAAGGAGAAGTCCTCCAGAGGGAGGAGCTTTTGGTGATGAGCTTGCAGCCTTGGAGCTCCTTGGGTGTCTGCTTGCTGTGCCTTGGCCACCACCAGCCACCTGACTGCCAGTGAGGGAAATTTTCGTTTGGTTTGATCACAAAGGCTGTTGAGACTCCTTTGATCATGCTCTGTGTCTTGAGGCTTGGTGTCCCTCCTGGATATGTTCCCAGCTGCGTGCCCTGCTCTTGTCTGGACCCAATGCTTCGGCATATGGCTCCTGACCATTGACACCAGTAAGTTGTATTGTCTGGTTGGGTGGGGAGGCTGTGATGTGCTATTTCTTGTGGATAGTTGGGCTATGAGAAAAGGAAGCTGTATTCATGGATAGAGTAATCCTTCCCACTTCAAAATGTCTTTTCCTTCCCAGTCTGGTAACACCAGAATCCTCAGAGTACCCTAAATGAAAGAAAGTAATACCAGAACAACAAGAGCTGGAATGGGAATGACACAGCAGCAAAACAGACAGCAAATGGCTGGCAAGGGATGTTTATATGTTGCTCGGTGCTATTTTGGCTGCTCTGTTTGTCCAAATTGCCCTAGAAAACAGAGAGAGCACAAGCAGCTAAATGAAGGCTCCTTGAAGTCAGGGGCTTGCTGTATCCTGATGTGTGTGTGCATTCCGTGTGGGTGCATTTGTGTGTATACAGTGGGGAGGAGGGAAGCTTGTTATTGTGGTGTCTTTTTTCTAGACAGGCATAAACACCCCTTTTTTTTTCCAGCATGCCATCTAAATTCAAAATTAGCATAAGCTGATGATGTTAATTGATTTATATGCATGCAGGCAGTGCTTTATCAAAGGTAGAGGGACATAAGGTCACTCCCGTAAGGGCCTCCTGGGAACAAGTACCCATCTGAGATAATATTGGGATTGGCATAGTTGGGTATATAACTGCTTCCAAGTATGAAGAAACTGAGTTTTTTGTCATTAGCAGCAAAATAATTTTCCTATTAATATTGTAATTCTCCTTTTAATAAAGTCTGCCCCCACTGAGGTCTGAGAAAGGGCCCTCCAGATTCACTAAGAGGTGATCCAGGCTGCAGCTGGCAGGCTGGCTGCCTTCCCAGAGAAAGGAAAAGTCCTGTCGAATTTGCCATCTGAGGAGGGATCTAGGATTTTTTTTCCCTTCAGGTCAGGGTACCTCAGCCATTATGGAAATACCACAACACTTCCTTAGAGGAGGTCAGCAATGACACAGAGATAGCAGGGACCAACAGGGACTTCTTCACTTTCTAAGGAAATTTCATGAAAATATTTGCCCAGAGCTGTACCAACAGCAAAAACAGAAGAGGGCCTTGGTTTTCAAGTGTCAAAGGAGGAAAAATACATTCCCTCTTGCAGCCCCACCATCTCAGAAGGGAGGAAAGGAAAAGAGACAGTTGCTAAAATGCTGTGTCCAAAATGTGTCCTATTGCTATTGGTTTTCATTATCTATTTTACAAAACCTTGATTTTTCCTAAGCATAAAAATGGTTTAATCTGAACTGACCATTAATTCTTCCCTTTTTCCTC
>VZRE01004391.1:92414-130253 GCA_013396775.1 Cephalopterus ornatus | reverse complement strand
TTTTTTTTTTCTCTTTTCTTGGGTCAGTTTGAGGGATTCAGATGTGAAATCCATCTAAAAAAAAACAAGCATCTTCTTTTTGTAAGCAAACCTCCCCTGCCTGGCAAATTGGGAATTTTGCCCTCCCTGGCAGGAGCTGCAGTGTCTGATTGCTGCCTGACTAAGTAGGAGCTCCACAAGGCCACCTTTACACTGAACAATCCCATACATCAGAGGCCATCCCTTTGAATTCAATGGCTTTACTGGTGCTAAAAGAGGATATTGGAAACTTAGTCTTAAATCACACCTTTCAGGTAATAAGCAGCAATGAATGGGAAAGAAAAGGAAGCAGGAGGCTTATAGGATTCAAGGAGTTTCTTTTGAAAAAGGAATCCACCCTGCTGCTGATGGCCAGACACTCGTGTGTGTGTTGAGATGTGCAAATAAAGCAGGGTGTAAAGCTGTTAGCAGTGGTTCAGAGCAACAGACTAACTCCTGTCAAGGAAAAGCAGGTTAGGTAAACTTTTCAGGTGTTTGGAGGTGAATCTTTTCATTCGTGCACAGCCCTTGTTTGACCCAACTATTTCACATCATTACCAATTGCTTTGTTCGTACATATCAAACTTCCTTCTTGTGCTTTGTTGGTTTCTGCTCTTGCTGACCTCTTCCAGCAGTTTACTTTCTAACATCCTGAAAGCTCCATCGTGACTGTTCAGCACACCTCACCAAGGGCCGAGATTAAAAGTTAAAAAAGAGAAAGAGTGAACACAACAGGAGAGAAAACAGAAGAGCTTTTGGCAGCAGCCTGGTGACACTCTGGGTGGGGGTGAAATGGGATGAGTAACCATCTGGAATAATGGCAGAGAGGAAAAAAGAAGAAACTTGAACAGCAGGGCCTGAGTGAGAGAATTAGTAGGAACACCAAGCTGAGGAGACCTGGGGACAGGAGGAAGGCAAAGTCTATCTATTTATCTCAGCATTCTGTTCCAAAGACAGACATCAAGCCCTGTTAAAATAGAAATAGGATCATTTAGTTTACAATACTGGGCCCAGATACCTTGTATTCAATGGGCTTCTCTCCTGGACCAAAAGTCTGTTCAGCTCTAAGGAATAAGAGCAGTCTCAGGGAAATTTGCAGTGAGGACAGGCAGGGAAGAAGGTGAGAATCAGAAGGGGAGGGAGAGCAGGTAGTGTCAGGTCCAGCTTCAGTGGCTGCAGAATGCTGATGCAGCTCGGCCAACACAGCACCAACAACATCCTCCCTCCACAGGGGCTACAGAGCTGCTTTTGTACCCCCTCTCTGCTCACAAGACTACAGGGGACAGAGGGGAGGTCAGAGGACATCAGCCTGGCTGAGCCCAGGACCCTCTGCCTCCCCTACCCTAGGGACTCCCAGCGGGGTTATGTTTAGGCTGAGCATTACTGCTGTTGGTGGAGAATAAACATTTTATTCAACATAGGGCAGCTGAGATTCAGGAGCCTGGCTCTGTTCTGGATGGAGTGACAATGGAAACATTCAGTACTAATGCCAGGAAACATCATAAGATTTATTTGGTGTCAATAAAAGAAAGAAATGTTTTGACAAAACCAGAATATTTTGCTTGGGTTTATATGTTTTTTTAAATAATTATCTATTATATGATATAAAATTAAAATGATAAGTTAAATACTGTTGTGTCCCCTGAAAAAGTTGGCATGGGTTCTTTAGCACAGTCAGAACCTTCCAGTTTTCCTCCAAAAAGGAGCAGTGTCAAAATCAGTTTGATGTTATGAAGTGTCTCAGTGTTGATGGAACCACCCAACTAATAGTCTGGATTCATATGGCTATCTCTAACTCTACAAAGAACCTGACCTCCAGGTGCTCATCTGAATTTGCAAGATTCAGGCTTTGCTTTAGGTTTACAGTGCCATGAAGCAACATAAAGCTCAGTGATTCGTGGATTAGGTTTTGACAAGTAAGAGGGAAACACTGGGATGTAATGTTAAAGCAGAAGGAATTCCAGGAAAGAGCAACTGGAGGTCTGTGTGAAAATACTGACTCTGTGGCTGCAACTGCAGCATATTCAGACTGTATGAAGTCTCTAACAAAAGACATTATGTAAACTTTAAAAAAAAAAATTGAATTAAAAAGAGTATTTGACCTGCATTCTTTTTCTCATTAAGTATATTTTTTCTGTATACATTCTGCCTGTTCTTTTTAATGCTAATGACGAATTAAATCGTTACATTTACGGACTAATGACCCTCATCAAGATTATTTTAAGAATTCCTTCCCAGCTGTTTTAAGTCCAGTTTCATGTTTATGTGGCACAGACAATTTTAGCTTCCATGTCTGCCTTTGGTATCTCTACCAAGTGTAGATTTGAGAAATGCACTGCCATGTCCCAGGGTACATAAAGCTTCACTTTGGTGTCCTTGACATCTTTGGTCCTTTTTGTGGCTATCTCATAATTCATGCAAGTGATGCCATACAACTGTAAGTTTTTCATGAGGTCATAAAACTGATTTATAGAGGTTTTCCCATAATCTCCAAGCAAATTAAAGAAGGTTGATGGAGCTATGCAACTCACTGTTGCCTCAACAATGGTCTCATTCAGAAATGACACTGAACAAGATTGAGGTATTAAGATATCAAGAATGTCCTTAAGAAGCCTTGTCTGTCTGTAAAAAATGTGATGCCTACAAACCAAAAAGGGCTGTTTCTTCTATACAGTGAGCTGATTTTACTCATGACATCTACCTTAAGATTAGTCAGATAGTTTCTTCCTTCACTTTCTGCTTACAAATGAAAAAGTCTGATTGATGCATTGAAGATCAGCACTTGAAAAAATAATTTGAGGTTAATCTGCTTTCCCTTCTGAGATATTTGAAGTTTTAGATTATCCATTTTACAAACAGTGTTTTACTTTGCTTTTCAGCTTTTAAAATAATTTTACAATAAAGGAAATATTCTAATAAATGAAAATTTTAATTCCAAAAATCCTGTAAAGGAAAAGATATTTATATATACATATATATTTAGATGCATATATATATATAAACCATAAACATCAAACAATATACATATGCTTGTATATTTAAAACTATGTGGGGCTTTTTATATAAAGTCTTTTAAACATACAAACATAAAAACTGAACACAAACCTCAAGTTACTCTATTTCCAAACTGTTAAAAGAGGACTTTTCAGAACTGTGGGAACTTTATTCTTCCATCTTTATTTCTGAAGCTGTTTGTGAAGCGCCTGCATTTTGACAGAACTATATAGTCCAAGAAAATGAGCTTTCACTAAACTGCCTCCAACTTCAATATATGCCCTGTGTCAAACTCAGAGAAAGCTTGGATGTAGTTCCAACCTCTGTGGCTGGGGCTGAGTGCCAATTACACTGCACCCAATGGCCTATAACTGTCTTTTTTGCTTCTATGAATATCACTTTTCTAGTTAAAACCTTCAGGACAGCTTGCAAACTATTTGCTACTATTGCTCTGGAGTTGAAAGTAACCTTGAAAACATTTCTCCACGGTTGTAATCGAGGTGATTCTTCCATCCTTTCTCTAAAGTGCCAGTATATCGTTCCTATTTTTTCCTAGTCAAACTCTCCCCAGCAGGTTTCTGAAGAACGTTTTGAGGTAGGTGTTATCCTTTTGATTTTCTTATTATTTGAATATTTCATCTCAAACTTCACAGGGAGATGACTATCTCCCAAGTGCATGAAACCAGGCACGAGTGTTTTATATTTATGCTCTAAAACATTTGATGCAATCTGTGCTGTTATTATAAATAAATAAATAAATAAATAAATAAATAAATAAATTCTTTTTAAATTCACCTTTTCATTGGAGTGAGTGGGACTTTAAGAGGAACAACACCAAAAAGTTCACACACAAACTAAGAGAGTTCTAAAGGTGAGAAAGCCAGGTACTTTAAAGAGTATTTGAAATATAAACTAGAAAATATAAACATTAGGATTATTAGTTTTATTATTAGAATGAAGAATTGATTGTTAGAATGATTTCTTGAGTAATTTAAAGGTGCTAATAAAAGTATTGGGCCATAATCTGATCACACTGTTTTGTAAATTAGAAGTAACTTGACGATGTGAGTTCATTGAAAGGGAGATGGCATCAGCCTTGCCATGTTCAGGCACAATACAAAGAGATTTAAATATTTAAATAAATGGCATCTTCTCTGACACACAGAACTATGTTTCAAGGCAATGCTGGCTCATGGCCAGTGTATTGCAACAGGCTGTAAAATAAAGTAATGATATCATTAGATACTGTGGCCTTGCATTCTATTTTCTGTTTACATGATATTAAACCCTTATTAATATCATCATCCTTCTTATTGTTCTAGTGTCGTGAATTCTTGCAGTTTTCTCGCGATATTCCTCAAAGCCTCAGCTGCTGGAATCGGGTGATCATCAGGTAAATTTCCAACTTCTTTTTTTTTTTTCCCCTAATGTAATGCCCTACTTTTTCCTAGTCGTGGAAAGAAGCTCAAAACCATATTTTGAGTGCAACTCAAATTGTATAATTTTATGCAACTACATCAGATGAGTCAAAGCACAAAATTTGCAAAATCCAGTCAGTGTGTGAAGCACACAAGCTGCCCTAAAGGTCCCAGCATTTAAATTAAACTAACTCCCGTTGTCGCCAGTGCCAGTAATTACAAGAAGCCTGGCATTTCTTGTTACCCTGTGAAATTACCTGCAAGGCCTCTTCATATTGTTTCCATGCTGTTGTTTTCATGCTCAGTAGAGCATTAAGAGTCAATGATGGGCAGCTCTTGTGTTAGACTATGAATTGTGGGGCACTTTTCTTTGGACTCTATTGAAAATCCTCAAGGTGTTTATTGACAAATGCTTCCTACGGGCTGCTACAACAGCGAACTTTCCTTTCTGCCTGCTCCCGGGCTCCTACAAGGCCAATCTGCTCCACATCTAGACGTGCTGTTTCAAAAAATGTATTTTTTTTCGGTGCTCTCTGTAACGTGCCTTCAACAGAAGCTATGGATCAAGCGTGCTTCCAGACCAAAGGCACTCAGTCCTCCAGCTCCGAGCGCCGCGCTGCCATTTCCCCTCCATTTGTTTCTATGGAGCTGCTGGTGTGTGTGGTCATCCATAAGGGTGCTGAGATACCCTGGAGAGAGGAGGAATAGCTGCAGCTATTTTTCATTATTATGTACTTCACTTCGTAATAAATGAGATCCATAGCACGTGAACACTGGTCTTGTAGATCATCGTATCAGTGAGCACAAGGAACCTTATGTGCCACAAAGCTAAATAAAATAAAGTAAGTAAGCCTGAGAAAAATAGGCCGGGGAGGCGGCTGAGCGTTCAGGACTTCACAGTGCATCCTCTCAGCCTGAGAATGACCTTAGGACTTGAAGCAACTAGAGAACAAGTAGTTGTAAAGCCAAGCAATGTCTGTCTTTATCTATGTGCATAGCAGAAATGTATAGGCTTGCACTTCCACTGTCTTGCAGATGTCTTTGGGATAACAGAAACCAGCAAACAACTTGTGATCCAAAAGAGAAACAGCAGCAATACCAACAGAACTCTCCTTCAATGCTCGTGATGATGGTGAGTGCTGATTATTCATATAAAGCAGAGAAGATTGGATCTGGGATTTTAAGGCTAAGTTTATGACAAATCGAGTTTTGCAAAACCTGCGTGGTCTTACATGTAGAGTATCTGTCTGTAATGCAACACAGCAGAGTTGGATGGTCCTGCTGAGAGTCCAAAGTGAATTTCTAACCCTGTTATACATTTTGACCAATAACCCAAAGATATGAATTATTGAACACACCTAATCAGTGCTAAGAAAATGATGGGTATCTATTTCTTGAACAGCAGTTATACTTTGCTGTAACTTCTACAGATCATTGATGTTTCAGTACCTCTTCCCTTTGCAAAGGGATCTATTTATTGGGAGGGATAAAGGCCAGTCCTAAAGCTGAGTTGTTTTTATGGATGCATAGAAGTGTTAGCAAGAGGCTCCAAAATACTACAACTTATTTCTGAAAAATCACATTCAGAAGAATGAAAGAATAGAGCTAGACTAAAATGTAGCTCTTTTCTGCAGGTGAGGACTCTACCTTCAATTTATTTGGCATCATAACATCTGCAAAATCACACGCAAAAATTTACACACACACACACAGAGACACGGAGTTCTCCCACTGTTTCAAAATATGGTGGTTTTCTTCACTGTTTGCCTTGGAGTGAGTTGAGAGAATTCTGGTTTGGTTAAACTTTCTGCCTCTCAGATAAAAAACAGCAGCAATTTTCTGCTTGAATTTCTCTGTGACTAAATCCATTGATCATCCTTTCTCTCTGTGAGTGAGGAGTGTGTTTTCTCTTTAATAACTCCTATCCTTCTCCCTGAATATTTTTTTCTCTCCCCTTCGCTTGTTTGTGTTGTGTTGGTCAGTCCACTGCACTATTCCTCCGAGAGACAGAGAGAGCGCAAAATTGAAGTTATTTTATGCTTGGTCTCCCTCGGTCCCAATTTTCAAATCTTCATGTCAATTTTCACACATCAGTGTCATATGGCGAATGCTATGGAAATTTCAGTGGGGTCCTTGGGAGACAATTTATACATGACCCTCTATTCCCTCCCCCAAACAGGCTGCAGCCTCTGCCTTTACACAGAATAAGTGGATTTGTAATTAATGTGGATTTTAAAATAATAAGTACATTCAGAAATTTTCCCATTTGTTTCCCTCTTTTGCAGTATGAGTTCAAAGAAATACAAGCTCTCTCCATCTTTTCCTCCCTCCCTCCCCCTAATAAATTGGCTCAACTAAAGTTAATTAAATAATAATTAAAAATAAAAATTATAATGGGAGATAACTCATTATTAACTTTACTTTTTTCCCTAAAAGTTATGTTGAAAAAGGTTTATTAATTTGGTGATCACCAGTTAGCAAATGAACTCATTGCCACCTACTTAGGTGAACCAGGTTAGTAGCAAAAGTACTGTGGTGCAGTTTGGATGGGCAATTATATCTTCTTTTAAACTAATGAATGTACATTTTCTTAAGAGTCCTTGGTGAGTAAAATCCTAGCAATAGACGCAAAAGCTTGTCTGACACCATCAGAGCATTTCAGACATTGACCTTAAAATGGGCCCCCGACATCAGAAAGGGGTACACAGAGCCTAATGCATTTTTTACAGTGTTAATTATACTCTCTGTGGGTGAGAAAATTGTCCAGATTATGTCTCAGAACATCTTAAAACTTAAGCCATTCATGTGGAGACCTAAACTGCACCCAATTCCTACTTTTTTTGATTTTACTTAAAGATGGTACCAAGGTATCACACGTACTTGATTCTCTGCATCACCTACCACTGGCAGCTAAAGAAAGATTTTCTAACATTGCCAGCTTGTCAGCCATGAGGTTTCGGGTTGTTTATTTTAGGGTTTGGAGTTGTTTTTGTTTTTGTTTCCTTGACAAAAGCAGAGCAAATAGAAACAGGGAAAAACCTAATGCCTGACTTTGAAAGAAGTCCATCTTCCATCAGCACCCCCATCCTTTGGGGACACTCAGCACCTCTTGCAGGTTCTCTGCTCTACCAAAAAGAAATTTTTTATCCTCCAGTCCCTATATAACCTTTCCCTCCTCATTGTCTGATTTTGTGCACTTTTGAAAAACTATCTAAGGAATAGCAGTGGTAGCAGAATGTTTGAGGGAGTTTTTCTTCTGAAAACTCTGGGGATCAGGTTCAGGCTTTGCAATGCAACATCTCATCCAGGAGATGTAGAAATCAGAATCACATCATCCTCCAGTTTGTTTAACTTGCTTCAGAGCCAACTGCAATGTGTACAACAACATATTGAAACCCTCCCCCAAGTCCCATTCCCTGGTGATTTTGTGAGAAACCTCTGGATGGGATAGCTTTGGTATTAGATAGCTACAGTATTAGAGAGTTCCTTTGGGATACTGAGACCTGCAGGGACAGTCTAATGTAAAGCTGAAAGCTGTGGGAATTGTTCACTGTAACCATGTGAAGACCTCAGTTTTGTGACTTGATAGGGAAATTAGTCTCAGAGCAGTGACCAAGATTGTCCCAATTTATCCAGGACCTGCCCATAGCGTGGTTCTAACAAGTCTTCTGGTGGTGGATGAGGTGCAAACCTGGGACAACTTTGCACCATGCAGTCACAGGACCATCAGTTTAGGGCTGCAAACCTTCTGTTCCCACCGGCTCTACTGAAAACCAGAAGTGCCTGTATCTAGGGTTAAATCACCTGAGGCATATCCACTGCTGGAGCAGTTTGCCTTACACTGATGTAGCTGGCAGAAGGATAGAGCCCTTAGCTATATTGTATATATTCCTCTAAAGACAGGGGTAATCCACCAAATCAAGGCACTATAGCACATAACTCAGAGAGTGGGCACGTGCCTCTGTGTGTGTGCGTGCACCTGGATATGTGAGAGACAGAGAGAAAGATGAGATATATTGGGAAATACATGAGAGATGAGACCGGAGACATAATTTTCAGAAAATACAGCAACCATCAGAAACTCCGTCTTTCCAGCTGGAGGGTTTTGCACTGCTGGTGCTTCTCTCTTAACTTGACAGCTCCACTCTTAGCCCAGCTCATAGTTGCTGCCTATAAATTTAATTAGAATGGGGGGAAGGGGAGGAACAAGCCTGCACAGCACTTGGCACAGTGCTGAAAATAACCAGCTTTAATACCTTTGACATTGAAGCACCTGCTAAGGGCATGGACTGCTGTACAGCTGACCCACCCTGCTCTGGTGACAGGATGTGTCACTTTGCTTGTCCTCAAAATGTGCAGCCCATCCTGAGAAACCAGGGGATCACACATGTGGCTCTGGGGCAGTGCTTTTTGTACAGCACCACGGGGCAGAATTGCACCCTGGAGTCACCAGAGTGGGACATTCAGCAGCCCTGACCACATGAAAAGGTGGCAGCGTGCCTCTTGTATTTAATTTTTCTCTCCCTCTGATGCAGTGGGCGATTTTCTGTGTTTGCAAGTAAGTGCTGCACTGCAACCAGCCGTGAACATTTCTGTTGGTCCAGCTGGCCTCTTGCTTTAATGCTGTTCTCAGGGCTTTCCCTGGGTAGAGCGGTGAAGTAAACAGATTGGAACTTTGCCCACACATATATATTTAATTGTGAGCTGATTTTATGCTAGGGAAATGTAATAGACCCATCACTTCAGGCAGACAACTTCCAGCTGAGGCAACAGGTTAGAGATTTTCCTCACTTCTGGTGCTTCTTGAGATGTAGCAGCTCTTATGTACGTGGGGACTCCTTGACAGAGACTGCACCTTTAAAACCCTTTTTGATAAGCTCTAGGCAGTGTGGAAGCAATTTAGGGATTTGAGGGATATTTGACCTCCTTCCTATGCAGGGATCTACTTGTGATCATGGCTTTGGGTCATGTTTGGAGGTTTCCCAGCTGAGAAAAAGTCCCTCAGCTCCTCTCACAGAGTCCAGCAGTGACAGGGTGTCAGAATGCAAATGAAACCTAGACCACATCTGACCATTTTACCACCATTAAAAGGCACTGATGCTGCTGCTAGAAACAGTTTTCAAAAGTGTAATTTGATTTTTTTTAATTGTGTTTGAATGTAAACCAATTTTAGTTCAAATCAAGTTAGGTAAATTCAATTCAAGATCAGATTTAACCCCCCTTGAAATTTGAGGGTATTTTCATATCCTTCAGGGAAGGACTCCACAGACCTGTCGTTAATTTGAGGTAAAAAAGGCTATTAGGGTCTTGAAATCATCTTCACAGAATCATAGAATGCTTTGGGTTGGAAAGGATATTTAAGGTCATCTAGTCCAACCCTCCTGCAATGAGCAGGGACATCTTTAACTAGACCTGGTTTCTCACAGCCTCATCTGGTCTGACCTTGAATCTTTATCACCCTCTTTCTTTTTAGGGTCCCTCTGCCATGTATCATGCTGCCTGGCTATATTGCTCTGTTCCAAAACTCTGGAGCAGCTGCATTTGCTCAGACCTGAGGCTGAAGCAGCACAGGCAGCCTCCGAGCAGGGCACCACCCCAGGCAGAGGGGTGCACACAGCCTTTGCATAAACCATGCAAGACCTCGGAGGGCAAGACAAAATCCGTTTTAAATATGCAACGGAGCTGTGCAATTTTCAGCCTATTCAGGCTTAGCAAATGCCTTCAAGGGATCTGACTGCCAAGCACCACGAGTGCAGTTGTGACTATGCAACAGCCCGTAATGCAACAGCTCTGATGTGAAGTTATTACCGGAGGCACAGTGTTGATACCTGTGTTAAGCCTCTGAGCACTGCCCAGTGTGAACTATGTGTTTCCACAAGACTGAGCAGACCCAGACAGAGCTGATTGCTCTTGCAGTTAATAAAAAGCACTGCACTTTCTCTCTTGACAATCCCGACACCTGAGTGCTTCCTACGTATGACAGTTAGCACATTCTGGTTGCTCAGTGGCCTGTGAGAAATGAGCCTCTTCTCAATTTAGTTCCTATCATCAGACAAGCAGTACACACAATAAAAAACACACCTTGACAGTCAGCCCCCAAAGTAGCCCTGGGGATCGAGGGTCTGAACTTCCCTTTCTCTCATACGCAAAGCCATAAAACAGATGGAATTTACTGGACTGGATTCTGCTACTTCCTTCAGGTAAATTGAGGTAACTCCACCAAGGTCAAAGGAGACACTCTGGTCAGTGCAGAAGTGCAGAGTAGCCTGGAGGAGGGGAACCTCTTCTGGCCCTCCCATGTTTTTTCTCTAGACGGAGCTTGTCAAACCCTCCTGACTTGCATTGGTGGCCATGGTCTGTCACAAGGGCCCCTCACAATCAGAACAAGGTAAAAACACTGCTTCCACTCATTAGCTGAGCACTTTGGCCCAGGAACTGACCTTCCCACAGCAAAGAGCATCAGGATGGGTTTGATTTTCTTTCTTCACAGGATGGTGAGAAAGGCACAGGGCAGAGGGGCTGGTGGGCTGGAGCAGAAGTGGGTGGATGGTGGATGCTCCGCTCCAGCCAAGCCCAGCTCATCGAGTCACGTCAAACAGAGCTAATATAAATGTCAGTGTGCCTCTTTCAGTTGCGAAATCTCTGTTTGTTGTACTGCAGTTCATTTTCAGTCTTCCAGCTCCATGGATGCTATCAGCTGACATGTCTGGCTGGTATCCTCTGCCAGAAATACACACACTCTCAACATTTTTCAGGAGTTGGGTTTTTTTTCCCCCATCCCTGTGACATACTAATGTCAAATTTCTTCTTGGCTCTGTGATACACAAGACTGTCCACACCTACCAGATAAGGAGTTTAATATTTCAAGGACAGAAGTTCTCAGTCTGAGCAAGAAAAGGGGTGGATTTGCAGGCCTGATTTGGGGTAGATGCCAAAGGTGGCAAGGCTCCTTTAAGCTTCTCTTTTAAGACGTTTAAAGCCAACAGAAACAGGTGATGTACAGCTCAGAGTACCATTGGTATTCTTGTTATAGTTAAATTGTTTTTAACAGTAGATTAAATTTTTCACTCATTGTTCCTTGCTTCTAGAATAAATTCAATTACCTTTTGGCAGGTCAAGATGGATCTGGAATCAGTTCTGCTCCATTCTCTGGGTTTTTCCTATCCTGGCCCTCCACTGGTATAGTTAGCAGGTCTACTCAAACTTCACTTTCTCCTCCATATCTGAGTCATTCACCCTCTCTTCTCTTCCAGCCTTTGGTTCTCATCTCTTACATTTTCTTCCAAATGCATTTTTTACTTCTTCCTCAACTTTCCCCTTTTTGTTTACAGTAGTGTACAGGCTCTTGCTGATTTTTCTGAAGAGAAAATTGAATCAGAGTTTTTTTCCCTTCTTTCTCCCTTTCCCATCACAGTCACAAACATTTTTCTTCTTTTCTTACCCTTACAACCCAGAAGTTTAATTTCATCTCTTCATCTTTAGTTTCCCCTCTCATTTTCTTTCTCATGCTACTGAACCTTTCACTGTTCTGTGTTCTCCAGCTCTCATAATTACAGTGCTCTATTCTGTTTGAAAGCATTTTGCTCTTTCTTTGCTTCTCTGGAAACCATGCTCCCTTTCTTATCTAGGCTTGTTCAATATGCTTTCTCCACCTTCTCTCAAATAGCTCTCAACAAAACCTTCCTGTATTTCTCAGGCAAAACTTGACAGCAGTTTGCCAGCCCTAGCCTCTTGACCATCAGCAATTTTTGGCATTATTGCTTACTTTTTGAAATCTGCTCTCCTGAGCACCTGCACCTCAGTCCTCTATTGATGCTGCTCTGGTTGAATGAAGGCTCTTCATTATTTCCCCACTCTTCAAGTTTGTGTTGACTTCACAAATATAAATCCTTAATCTCTTCCACTTCTGCTCCCATGCCTTTCTCTGTGCAACCTGCGTGTTCAAACTTGAGCATCAGTGCCATGAAAATGACTCACAAGTCTACTCTGGACTTGTTTCTATTAGTCCTAAACTAAAATTTCATCATGGCCTTTGACATTTACTCACTCGTGGTGAGCTGCCATCTTAAGCTGATCACAAATGTCAAATTTCCTCCCCATAAAATCTTGCCACTTTGTCTCTCTCTTTTTTTCTATCATGACCTGGAGCCCACCTTGTTACTAAGATTTTTAATGTAAGCAATTTCTTCAACGGGCTCAATTTATTACATACAGAACACACCCATGCTTTGACCTTGATAACTAGTGGATCAAATAGGTGTTGATGATTCTTGTGGGTCCCTTCCAGCTCAGGATAATCTATGATTCTATGGCTGTTACACCAAGGTTTACAGAAATGTAGGGTCACCAAGACCAGAATCAGTTCCTCTGGCCAGTGAGTGACAGCAATGCTTTTATTTTGGCAGGCCAGCATCATTCCAGCAACCAGCACAGGGGGAGAACATGCACACACACAGCCCTGACCTGCCCGTGGCAGCCAGAGCACCTTTCAGACATCCCACCTCACCTGCTGACACAATCCATCAGCGCCCACCAAAATCAAATGCAGCTAATTGGAAGGTGATGACAGCCAGGGGACTGCTGGATTTGCATGCTAATTTCTCTATTTTAGCATCACACAGCCAAAGTACAGGTAAAATGAGACTGTGCACTGCATTCCAGACAATTTCCTGCCTTCTCCACAATACATATACACACACAGACACTTTCTCTTGGGCTTTGCTATCCTGAAGCCAAAAATCAGCTGTAGATTGCATTACATGTGCTTTCCAAAAAGCTGGCCAACAATTGCAGGGGGCAACATGTTTTTGTCCTCTTGTTAGGACAGGGCTGCAAACTGCAACTGTAAGTGAGTCTTTAGAAATCATAGAAGCTCAGCTCATGGTGGGGAAAACAGAGCTCTTTCCACAGGTCAGGTTACAGCTTCCTCATCCTTCTTATGCTGGGGCTTAGGGTGGATTCCTGCCTCTTGTATCACATAATATTGTTGAAGTTTTGTTTCGAGTATCCAACCTCCTCTCCTGTTCTACCACTGGCATCTGCCCCTGCTCTAAGTCTACCAATTATTTCCTTTAAGTGTCAGCAGCACACCAGACACACCGAGATATAACCTTTCTTCAAGATGATGCTGTTAAACTATTACTTGAAACTGAAGTCGCAGTTGACAAGTGCTACTTCAGCCCCTAATAACTACTTCAGAAGTGCTAGTGGTGTCTTGGATCTGAATGTTGTGGCTCAGGGCTCAGGGAGTGTCTTCACAGGTCACTTAGAGCCATCCATCTGATCTGAAATGAGTTCAGTCAAACTCTCCTCTGGCTTTGTGCCTTGATTGCTGTGAGGTTCTCTCTCCATCCCCGCAGGGCTGCAGCAGTGGTGTATCTGGGTGGCTGTAGGGGGTTGCGCAGATCCTGAAAGATCCCAATTTGGGACATACCTGTGAGCTATAACCTGAATTTCTGTGTTTGCAGCAAAAGAAAGGTGAGGGCTCCAATTCCTCGAGGTTGAATACGGCCCTTTCGAAGGAGAAGGATCTCCTCTCCTTGTCCACATCACATTTTTCTTTTTTTTTTTAAATCTTTTTTTAAAGCAGGCTGAACACCTTCCTGAGAAAAACAAGATTTCTGCATGGAAGGAGGATGAGCACTCAGACACACACCCTGGCTTTGCAGCAGCAGGTAGGGAATAGCTTTCCTTGCCTTTCACACTCTTTTCTTCAGGCTCAACTCCCTTTGTCTAATCAAAGCATCTGAGATATCTCAGTCACAGAAGCTTCACAGTTTGGCAGAGGTCACAAATATTTCCCTTATATTTTGGCAGGTTTTTGGCACAGTCTTAGGATAAATTGGGAACAGACTAATATAAGACAAGGCCAGATCATCTGGGTCACCGGCCTTATGCCCTGTTACTGCAGACAATCCTGTAAGAGAAAAGCCTCCACTTTTCCTTTCCCTCCTGCACATAACAAGCCACAATGTGGTACAACAAACTAGCTCGGGCTTTTCAATAGAGAAAAGATATGTCAGGTTTTAAGTCTCCTTGACATGACAACATCTCCATCTAAATTGTGAAGCCATCCTTTGGATAGCCCAGCCTTGGTCTAATGTCTTTTAGAAAATGATGCTCATTTAATTCCTGAAATGTGAAATCTAGGTCTCAGGTCAAGAGCATAGATGTTGTTTAGCTGAAAAATTTAGATCCATCAGACTGTCTGTAAGAGTCTAAACTTTTCAAACTTTGGATTGCAACTAGACTCTTACTGCTATATATAGTCTTTTGAAAAGTAGGTTCTAAATAAAAATACCCTTGAAGTACAGGGCATTTTTTATGCTCCTACCCTCACAATTTTTTAGGAAAAAAAAGACTTCTTCAGGGCCACAACTTGCCTGTACTGAAAAAATAGCCAGACGTCAGCTTAAACTTTATTCCTCTTTTACTTTATATCTGGCCCTGAATTCCTTCCTCAGGCAGGAGTTTGATGGAACTCGGTGGGAGAATCCCTTAAGACAGGCAGTGTCAGATCACACAGATGAAGGGACTTGACAATATGGGAGATATGGAAGCACCTCAGCCAGAGTAGGGCAGCTACTTCATGGAAAAAATAAACCAAGTTCTTATCTTAGTGATTGTATGGACAAATTAAATCTAGTCCCAAGCAATCAGGAGTCACCCCTTCACTGTTACGAGACAACAGACCTCCGGCCAAGCCAGCTATCCTTTGGTAGTGAAATGATGAGCTCAATCTCTTGCCAGGCAAATTTCTAACTCTCAGGAGTTGTGTTGGTTATGGGCAGGATGTAGCTACAGCACAGGGAAATTTTCATCCTCAGTGGGAAATACAGCTGGGCCAAAGGAAAGCTTGTGTTGCACCTGCATCTAGCACAGATCACACATACGCAGGAGTTTCCAGAAGGCAACAGAAAGTCTATTTGTATGACGATTGTGTCTTTATATCCTCTCTATGTGTATGAATTTATGGCTGTATGAACAGTCATATCCAGTTATTGAAGTATTTGATGATCCAAAGTGCTCAAGGCCTTCTTATTCCATCTCATTCACCGTTAAAGTTTTGTACTACCTTTTTACTGGCTTTCGGCCTGCAATAAATACAAATGACTTGCCAATAAAAGCTGGTGTCTCCCTCTGTCAGGAGGACTACAGCATCATTGTTATTTAAGAGGTGGCAGTTTTGACACAATGCTTATTTAAAATTTGTAAAAGGAAAAAAGATGATGTAATAAATCTGCATGTTCTTCCTAAGCAGCCATTGAAAGTGGATGCTCTTCCCCTTTCCAAAGGCATCAGCCGTTTAATGTTTCCTAAGTTGTTTTTACATGAATTAGGGCGTTTGAGCGAAGCACTGTCAGTTACAAAACCACGCTGTTGTCTCCAGCTAATTTTGCGTTAGTAGCTCTTTTAAACTGCTAAATCTAGTTTTTAGTGTATGATGATTTTGTTTTGTGATGGTGTAAAACAGCTGCTACTTTTCTGATGAGTTGCCTGTATTCCATTTTATGTCTCTGCAAGATGTTGGGTTTCATCACGGCCCCGCCTGACTGGCAGCTGAGAACAACCTGTAAAAAAAAAAAAACCCAAAGCACAACAAAAAAAATGCAAAGATCCTCAAATCCAGGGGTTCAGCCACCTATACAGCCAAATTTCAGAGTGATCTGTACTTCTCTGTCTCTACTTGTAACCTCAGATCATCTCAAAGCTGCTCTAAGATGATCTAAAATAGAAGAGGAAAGCAGAGTTAGCAGGAAACCAGGTTATTTGCTGCTCTAAGAGGACATAGGAGTGGCCATCCAATCCCTCCAGGCTGGTTTCTGGGGGTCTGGTTCAGACTGGGGCAGTGGTGCTCATGCTGTGGCTGCTCCTGCTGCTACTCCCAGCTCTCTGGTTATGGCCAGTAGGATGAAATCATGACTTGGGGTGCCTTTCCAAAGTAATTATCACTCTGCTTTCCTCAGATTCTGCTTGCCAGCCACTGCTTTTTGAGAGCTGTTTTGCCACTGAATTGTGTGGGTGACACACATTGTCCAGGGATGTGGCTGCTCGTGGCTGTCAGGAGATGGGAGCAATGTCCAGACTGACTGTGACTTAGCCACCTCTCGCTGACATTCCAGGGGCCTCATTTGGGCAAAATTTCTATTACCTTTCTGTGAAGTGTCTTGCAGTTGATGTTCACCAGGAGTTCTCATGAGGAACCACATAGTGGTAGCCCTGCAGATACTTTGCTACTGACTTTCCCATACAGGGAAACAGCCCTGCTTTTATTCAGTGGCAGAAAGCTGAAAGATTGTCTTTGATCTTGTCTTATCCCCTGTATCCTGTGGGCTGGCATTCATTCCACGTGCGCAAGAAAATGACAAAATGCATAAAACAAGCATTCAGAGAGCTATTCACAGAGGTAAAGACGAAGATCTTACCAACAATAACCCACACCCCATAAAAAAGATCTTAGATTTTGGATAGACAAATTGGAAGCAGCTTGCCTGCCTGATTCTTCCTTCCCTTTGCACTAACACCCCTCCCCAGCATGACTTGCAGGCTTTTCCGAAAGCTGTGCAGCCCATTGAACAGCGGTGGTCGAAACTGTTATGGAGATCTTAAACTGCTGAATTGTTACAAGCTAAAATTGATTGCAACTGAGCCTGCGAACTGAAGTGCTACAAAGAGCATAGAGAGAAGTGGGGAAAGGGTGCAAAGGATTTTGCTTCTTTATTATTTTGGGGTTCTTCCTCTTTTCTTTTGCATGAAACGCCATTATAAGCTTTCCAAGCAATTTTGCCCTAATGAGTTCTGCATCTTTTTCAGTAATCATTGACAGCTTTTCCTGGTATTTTCAACATGAAAGATATTCTCAGTTTGTCTTCTAATTTGCTTGTTACAGTGTCATTTCTGAAGAATTGTAAAAGTGCTTCAAAGTCAGCTCCAGAGGGAAAATCGATGATGTGGATACTATGATATTTACTCCTCCACAAGCTAAAAAAGCCTTTTAAGCTTTTTAAAACTAAAAATCCTCTCTTAGCCTGTTTCACTCTATTCTGCCTTAGTTTTATTTGCACCCTCATCACTGGAGCATCTGAACACCTTCAAGTAGTACATTAAGCAACGTGACTAACATCTGTCACGTATAGTTTACTCGCTGTCTCTCAGCATCCTTAAAATGAATTTAGTGCTTGTGCTGGATCAATAGTGCTGGAGACAGACGGTCTCTCTTTAGCCTCAGAGCAGCCACAGTAGGGGTGAGATCCTTGTGGTGGGTCCCCCAACCCGCCCGGTCCCCCAAGTGCCAGCTCAAGCATGTGGGGAGCACTCATGGAGGAGCAGCTCTGCACTGAATTTGTTTCCAGTGGGACAGAGAGGTCCAAGTGGTTCGGGGGAGTGAGGGTGTCAGTGTTTCCCTGCTCTTGGCTGCATGCTGAGGGACACATGTATGGTCTTGTGGGCCTGCAATAGGCAAACAACTCAGGAGCCCAGGTGGATCCAGTGGCTACTGATTTTCCAAGGTTTTCTGCCTTCCTCAGGTGGCTTTGCTTATTTTTTAGCATCAGTTACAATTTACGGCTACTGATGGACAAGAATTTAATGGTTTCTCACCAGATTTCTTGAACAGAGGCAGTAGTCCCAGCAACTTGAATTCTGATCAATACAGTTACCACACTGAACAGGGCTGGGAGCCCTTTCCTCCAGAGCCAGCACCAGGAGCAAGATCTAGGGCTCTGTAATTTCAAGCAATATGTTTTCTTAATGGGCCAAATACGCTTTGCCTAATTTTGCTTTCAATGCATGGGATTGTTATTGCTCAGTGGCCCCACACAGGTGTTTAAGCAGTTTTGTGGTATAATTTTTCAGCAGCAGCATAAGGTTTTATTGACTGTTACCTCAAGAGTAACTTCAGAGGAAATGACGTCCACAGCAGTTTGTGATGGATGCATGTGGAGCTGTGGCAGAAAACTCAGAAGCCGGTGACCTCTCTGTCACAGTCTGTCATATTTTGGGTAAGAATGCAAAGTAACTGAAAAAGGGCACTGCTTTTCATGCAGTAAGAAGAACTAGGAGGAATGAATTTACTAATTTACTTGTTTCCCCTGAAAACTGTTGGCTGCTCAGCTCTAATACTATGAACATACTGAGGATAGGTCAATAAAATTAAATTCCATGGTTTTTAGGCATACTAGGTTGTGTGGTTTAATTTGGTCTATGAGTATGCATTAAATGGTGGACTAGGGGACTCTGGTCTCTGTGTGCTAACCTAAATTATAAATTGTACAGCTTTTGACACATAAGAGACATCTGACCTACAACTTGCCCTTGTTCCAGTTCCATAGTAGGTCAAAACCCTGGTGAGCACCAGTCATTTCTCCTCAGTGCCACCAGCCTGTACCTTGCCATCCATAAAAGGTAAACTTGGGTACCTGGCTGTTTGGGAACCCAGCAGCCTCCAGCAGGACCCACTCAAGGCACGTTTCAGAGCCTATTTCTCTGGGCAATATCTGAAACTGTGCTCCAGTGTAAGCAGCAATGGAAACATGAGATATCTGATGAAGAAAGATAAATACATCTATTTCAGAATACATAATCTTACCACATATGTGAAGCAGTTTAATCATTAGCAAGTTGTCAAGCATTATTGAATGGAATTAGCCTCTTTATTTCTGGTCAGGATCAATCTTTTTTTCCCCTCCCCAGTACAATGAGAGCTTACATGTTACACATTGCAACGTCTGGGGCAGATGACACTTGCCAAAGGGCTTGATGATCACTTCTGATACAAATCTGACATGAAGAAACAGGAGAGAATATGCATCAGACGATCAACGGGAGAGATAAATCCACATTTAATGCTTCTAAAAGTCTATGTGTCTTATATCCACCTCAAACACATTCGTATCCAAAAGCAAGCACAGTGCACAAAGAGAGCATTTGGACTAGGATATGGACAGAGTACAAGGCGTGAGGATGGACACATGCCTTTTCCAGTAGCATATTGTAGAACTGTGGGATTGAGAGCCTGACAGAATTAAGGACGATATTAAATATAAAGCTATGTGGCATAGAAATGACCTCTTGTCCACCAACTCCGGGATACAGAGAACATGGGCAGAAAAAAAAAGACACCCCATATTTTTTATTCACTAAAAATCTCAGTTATATTTGCACCTCCAGTTTGGAGATGAAAGAGAGACCTATTAGCAGTCCCAGACCTTGGAGCCATGCCTTCATTTACCACCAGTCTGCTTTGCTCCTCTCCCTTTTCCTTTCCAAGCGGGGCTGTATATGAGTATTCATGAACGCTCTTTATTATTTCTCCCCTCACAGTTGCTTTTTTCTTCCCACACCTGCCAACATTAGCTCTTTTCTTTGACTCGCGCTGCTGTACAGCCTAATGCATGTGATCTCCATGCCAAGATGTTATTTAATTTCCCAACAAAGTTCTTTTGGCGTGGAATGCGCTGAGCAGCAAGAGCACAGGAGGGGAGGCATAGGCAGGGGTGGAAAGGGAAAGGGAAGGAACAACAGCTCAAATTTATGTTGCCTCTGGCTTCACACGTCCAAGTTGTGTTGCGTGCGGCTGGGGAGCAGTGTGGGTGGGGTGGAGATGGCAGCAGGGGGTTCATCGATGGCAGGTTGCTGAATCAGGAACCCTGACACTTGTGAAGTACTCTGTCAGGAACATTAAGTATCCAAAAGTGATAAAGCTTCAATTTGCTAGTCCATTAGACTAATTACTGCAATAATTAAGTAACTACTTGATTAGAACTAATGGGTACCTAATTATCCAGGAGAAAAGTATCAGGTGGCAATTATCAGGTGGCAATTAATAGACTGGAGTTAATGTCTTAGCACTGTCTTTGTATGAATTCATAAGCAAGGTAAAGAAAACAAACAATAACTTATTAATATTTATTGGTGCCACAGTGTTTTTCAGCTTGTTTCATTTACACAGAACCAATTAGTGAAAAGACAGTTAGTGTTGCAAAGATGTAAAGTGACTGAAGCAGGAGTTTGATTTTAAAGGAACAGGATCACATTAGCACTTATAAGCAAAGACAAATGGGTATCAGCCAGGGACTTGATTCTGGTGCTACTAATTCATCAACAGAAGAAATCAGAGTAATTGAACTCAGTATTAATAATGAAACACACAGGAAGGCAGCTCCTGTCTTAATGGGGTTCACTTTAGTTTTGGTCCCTCCCTGAGCCTTCATCAGCGTTTTCTACATTGCACGGGAAATGGAGGGACAGTTCAGTGAATGAACGGGAACCTCCCGCTGGCAGGGGTGGAAGACACTGTAATAAAATCCTCCAGATCAATGCTGCAAGCTCTCTGAAGGAGACAGGTTTCCTGGACAGCTACTGCCTGGTTGCAGCACGGTTTCCATCATGAAGGCAAGGTGCTGGAGCGGAATTCCTGTCCATTCTCTGTGCTTACCTGTGCAAAGAAACCGTAACGACATCTCCGTTCCTGGTAATTTCCCCTCAGCTTAGCACCCATTTGAAACATCATTGCTAGTTCCTGTGGGTGAAGTCTAAAAGCAAATCTAACCTCCTTTAGAACTCAGCTGCTTTGAGTGGGTTTTTGTTGTTTGGCAGGGGGAGGGGTGTCGGTGCTTTTTTTTTTTTAATATAATGTTGGTTTTCTTGGGGATTTTTTTTTCATGGCCATGCGAAGGTCCATCTTCTCAAATTACATAATTTGCCATTGTTTCTTTGATGTCAATACCACTGTAGTGATTTATACAGAATCAAACTATGGCCTAGTATTTACTTCTCTTACTCACTTCGCCAAAGTCAAGAGGCTTTACATTTCCCAGAAGAAAAATGAAAGATCCCAAGGCTTTCTTTCCTACAAATCTTTATAGTCCTAATGATCATTGCTCCTCTTAAATGAGCTTCAATCCAAAAACAGTTGTGCATGTGAGTTGTCTCCTTGTCTCTCTATGGGAGATCTCGTATTAGCCATAATTACTCTCCTGAGTAAGAGTTGTTAAAGTGTGATATACAATGAACTGGTGACTGCTTTTAGAGCACAGAATGAACAGTTCCCTTATAAATTTAAATCTTTTGAAATTCGACTGTTAGTGAATGACAGAAAAATTCTTAGATGGCTTTTGCAGCTCTGCACAGTACATGATTTTATGGAAGTTGAGGATCTTGCTTCCACATCTATTCCCCCTAACCCCCATCTTTTTTTTCTATAGTATAAATAAATGAAAGGTATCCTAATCATATTTTAGACTGTGTGCAGAGTCAGGCGCTAAACCATAATGTCTGTGTATTAGAACATGTGGAATGATAAATGGAGATAAATCTAAAATTTATAGAACATGAACATTTGCATAAACTGCAATATCCAAACATATAGGCTGTTAAGTAACAATTGTCACAAAGGGCATAAAAAATTCAACTTTGTTTCATGGAAAGAACTCAAATTCCTAACATGATTAAGATAATATATCATTTGTTCCTATCTTATTAAAGGCGTAATTGTTGTTAGACACAGAAGTGGCATTAACTCTAATCTGGCTTTATATATGTACAAATAGGAGGGGAGGTGAATGTGAAAATTGATGCTTTTGGTGATCCATAGGCATTTTATTAATGTTTGAATAATAACTGCCTGGAGGGCCTGTTATAAATTAAAGGGACGAATTGAGATATAAATTTTTATGAGGACTAGTTATACATTTCCATTATGTGTTTAAAAATGAAGGAATTACTGTGAACACAGCAGAACTCACATTTATTTGAGGTGATTTGGATGGGAGGGAAGGTGCAGCGAAGGAAGCTGCATGCTGGCTGTAAGAAAGATGTATCTGTCCCTTTGAAAAGATATATCATATGTCATGCATGAACTCTCTTCTACAGGAGACTTTTCTCTGCAGCTGATTTCGCATGATTATTTATTTGACAACAGCAAGTGATGATATAGCAGCGAGTTTTAGCCCACTTAGAGAAGAATTCTTATTCTTAAATCATAGAGGATTTCCCAAACTCAACCACTGTCAAACTGGAGTTAATCTAACAGAGGAACCCAGTCATCTCTTTGGCATATATTTCTCATTATTCCTCCCGTCTACATACACACATCTTCATTTGCAGTGCATCCATGTGACCAGCAGTATTTCAGAGCTTCCTCCTGCCCTTTGCTGAGGCTGCTTGTGTGAGCCCAGCTCTGGTTGCTGAGAACCAGGCCCCCTTTGTTATCCACCAGTGCTGATGCCCTGTGAGATCCCCAGACAGTCCCATCAACATGCTTTGATGTGACATCACGGGACATGGTACCCCAGTATCTTCACGGAGGCAAACCCACATCTGTTCACTGAGGGCAAAGCCTTTTAGATTAAATTCCGTAGTGTTTGACCCCTGTTTAAAGGTTTGATTGCTCTGGATTTCAATAGGTGCCAGCAAACTGATGGCTTGGAGGTCCTGAGCTGTATTGTCTGTGCTTCAGTTTCCTGTCCATAAAATGGGAAGGCTCACAGGAGCAGCTTGAGTAGGAATGCGTTCATTGTGATGGTATCCAGAGAGAAGACCTGCAGACATGCCACACCAATGTATCAGCTGTGGTAGTGTGTGCCAGTGGAGTTTTATTGTAAGACACACAGCGCTGGGGCCTCCCGTTTTGCAGACTTTCATGAGAGTCAGTTAATCAATCTACATTTTATAGACGGTTTTGTTGTTGTTTCTCCCAACCCTCCCTTTAGACTCGCAAGGTCTGGGCAAGTCCCTTCTTT
This sequence comes from Cephalopterus ornatus, assembly GCA_013396775.1. Taxonomy (NCBI): domain Eukaryota; kingdom Metazoa; phylum Chordata; class Aves; order Passeriformes; family Cotingidae; genus Cephalopterus; species Cephalopterus ornatus. The sequence goes on along the minus strand of VZRE01004391.1, from coordinate 107,083 downwards.
TTGGAGTAGGCTTGATTCATTGGGAAGTAAGACTTGAGGATGCTCTTGGCTTGCAGAAAGCTTGAACCATTAATGAAGTTGACAAAACATTGAGATCTAGCTGAGCCTCATCTCCCATCTTTGAATCATCACCCTTGGCTCTACTGTTCATGGAGAGGAGCAGTTGGGAGTGTCTTTTGATCTACAAATAGTATCATTTATATTTCCCAAGGTAGAAACAAGTTGGTCCACAAGACATATGACAAAATGTCCTCATGGTTCTCATTAAGGTTCCTACTTTTAGCAGTGTTTTTGAACCTGGACCGGGTCTCCAGGCAGCTCACTACAACAATCAACTTCACCCTATGGCAGTAAGAGGAATCATCAGCTCCGCTTAGTTCCTGCACAGCTGGCTCAGTTTTCCATGACCTCAGTGTTTTGTATCCAATCTTTCAGCTGAGAAGCCCAATTTTTGACACTCCCAACTTTACTCAGATCAGCCTCCCAGTGCCCATTACCTTCAAGGGTAGTGCCATTGTTTTGTCTCTCTCTTTTTCCCATACAGTCATACAAACAATGTGATTGTTGTGAAAATATCATCCAACAAGCATTGAAGCGGCAAAAAATATCCTCCCAGTCAATTGGAGCCTTTTCTAAATGCATTACAGTGCAGGACAAGTGAATAATTAGGCAAGACTTGTACTGTCTGTTTTTCAAAACTATGTTTTTTCTGTATGTGTTATTGAAGGGACAGCTTCACAAGAGTTTCTTTAGGGAAGATGCAGGGGAATGTTATAGAGAGTAAGTTCTATGACAGAATTAGCAAATGTATTAAGTACAGTGCCAATCTGGTATAGCAGAAATGACTAAATACCCATCAGGGCCTGTCACTCGTCAAGAAGTGAAATCTTAGACCCATTTAAGTCAATGACAAATGTTCACAGAATCTGGCTGCAAGTTAATAAATGTTTGGAGCCTGTATAACTCAAACTCTGATATTTGTCAGATTAATTATTTGATTGATCTTATTATCTGTCAAACAATTTCTTTGTGGAGTTAGAATGCTTTGTGTTTTATTATCTTTAATTCTTATTAAGAAAACATCATGCAAGTATGGAGATATTTCACTGCAAGTTTTATGTCAGATCATACACAATTATTATATATAATATGAAATAATGTAACTGAATATGGGATTGTAAAAATGGGCCATAGTTGAGGATGCATTTCCTACTTCATTTTTTGACATTTCCTGATTTAGGAGTGCTTTAATATTCAACCTGAACTTTCTTTTATCATATTCTTCCTGTTAAGATACATATATGTAAAATGAAAGAAAATAACTCTACATGTACACCAATTCCTTCAGCTTACCCTTGCCTTTAATACAAAACAGTGGATTTCAAGACTATATACATCAGGTGTTTTCAGCAAAGTAGCAGCAGCAAATCATAGACATTTGTCATTCCTTGGAGCTGTCTGACAGTTCTGACAATTCATTAGGCTGGGCTGAAAAGAGGTTTAGAAAGCGAAGGAAGGATCACAGGTAGTGGAGTTGCCTTTGCATGATCCAGTAATAGCTGATTTGTATCATTTTTGGTGATGGATACACTGTTCAGATTAAACTCGGCTGAATTTTCCCCCTTTATTCTTCTTTTTTTTCTCTCTCTTTTTCCTCCAACGTGAACTTCTGGGCACGTTAGTGCAGATTCAGACCTCAATTTATCCCAAGGAGTAGATGCCCAGGAAATTCCTCCTGGTAGCTACTGATATTTGTGGCTTACCCGAGTTAAGGAGAAATGAAGTGAGTTTTGCTATTCAGTTTCTACCCAGTGAGGCTTTTCTTTTTCATCGTGTTTGAGTTACATTCTTTTCTGTGGCTAAACCATGACATGTGCCATTCTTCAAAGTCAGAGTCATTCCTGCCAGGATCTATGCAAATCAAACTTGTGACTTTGTTCAGCGATAAGTGCCTCCATTATCCTACTCCTTCCACTTACTGATTTGCCTTTGAGGCTCGTACACAAGCAATTTTTTGACTTGAAGGCAAATCCTTTGCAATAATGCTGAGTCTGCAGAATAGGCCACCTGGAAAATATTTGATCTTCCATTGGAAAACATTTCCACTTTTCCAGGTTAGTGGACTGTTTCGAATCATGCGACAATGTAAAATGCCTGGGTCAGGTTCTGAGTGGATGAGGCAACGCTGTCCAGCCAGAGAGCGTTCCTGGGGTCAGACAGATGATGGTCTCCAGGATCAGCAATATCACGGAGCCTGCTTAGCCCTGCAGAGGATGAATAGCTTTCCATCTTCATTCTGTCCATTTTATAGCTGCCACAGAAGAAGCAGTCTGAGATTGATCTTGACCCAGTAGTATTATATGTAGGTCTTCTAAGAGCAATATTTGCTCTTGGTGACCATTGGAACTTTAAAGAACTCTAAAATAGCCCTAACAGAAGGGCTTGAACACAGGGGGTTTTGGGGTCTATTTTTTACACATGAAGTTTTTCAGACTCTCAAAACCATCAGTAAATTATAAGTATTTCCTAATTTGTACCTTTTTTTTTTTTTTTTTTGTTCTCTAAGGCTCAAAGTGCTGACAGCACTGCCTCACCATCCATCTTGGACACAACTCCTCCTTCTAGTTAGAATTTTCTACCTGTCTCAGCCAAATAGAGAGAGACAAACCAAGTTTTTAGCTTGACAATCCAAGAAGTGCAAATTAAGTTGGCCCTCTGCTTCTTTCACCGTGTCTTTGCAGGCCTGAAGTCAGTTGTTTTCCTGTGGAAATAAAGGTGTTTCTCTCCATGTGATCCCACGTGCCGGAGTGGACGGTATAAAGCGAATGAATGACACCCGTGGATGCCGGCTCATGCATCACCTTGTCTGATGTGCCTCCAGATTTGCTTGTAGGTTGTGCGATTTTTGCAGTCAGTTTTGAGCAGCAGGCTGTACTTGTTGGTTTATTATTCTGAAGTTGTGTGTGTGGGTTGAACTGTTGGCATTAATTATTTTTAATAGTGAGTCAGATGCTGAATTACAGGATCCTACCCATGGATATAAGAGCAAACAAAGAAACAAGCGGCCTTCCTCTCCCTCCCCTGACATAAGTCATATTTTGTCTCCTACGACCTCAGCCAGCCCTTTAAATTTCATATCAAACATTAGAAAGAAAGAGGTCAAAGTAAGAGCCCCGTTGAAAAAAAAAAACCCACAGCCAACCCAGATATGAACTATGGGAACTTGTCATCTTATCATCCTAATTGAAGTCATTCTGCAATGTATGACAGTCCATCATATATTCTGCCAGTCAGTGTGTCATACATGATGTGTAACAAGAGAGCTCATAAACCCAGAGGGGAAGCCCCTTCTTTTTTATTACTTTATTTGATCATTTTCATAAAAAGTCCCCTTGCTCAATACAGAGGGACGTGTTTATTAGACCCATTAAAGCTTTGTCCATTCATTTGACACTGTGATTTACACAGCTTTACCACAAAAGAATCCCATTATTTCCAGTCTGGAGAGGTGTCTTTTTTACTGTGTGATGAAAAATAAGTATTTAATTCCACAGGTGAAGGCAAAGAAAGGGGAGGTTGTTGTCAGAGGCTCAGAAGTAAACAAAAGGATGCTTTAGGTATAATTGACTCAGAGAAAAAAAACATTCCCAGTAAATATAGAAAAATAAATAAATAAAGATGCTCTTCCCATGGAGTGGGATTTAACTGGGCTCAGCTGAACTTTTTTTTCCCTGCGTGCCTTCATTAAAAACAGCAGAATTTGGCAAAATTTCCCTCTGTGTTCTACTCATGAATGTTTCTAGAAAATATCAGCTTTCATACGCAAATATTCTTGAAGTGAAATTGGTGGCTTCCTTTGAACACAGCTAGTGCCTCAAATCCCATCTGCTTTTCCTACAACACGCCCACTCATTATCTAGCTTATTTGGCTTTATTTTATTTTTTTTAAATGAACACAAATTAAGCTATTTAATCAAATATGTACATGATTACATGGCATTTTTGCATAAGAGTTATACACCCACGGAAATCATTAATCACAGATAACAACACTATGTTAAAATTAGACATTTTGTTTTCTTTTTGTGTGTGTGTGCTTTTTAACATAATATCCTGCGTAGCTCTAATTTCACCTCTCCTCTCGTTTGAATAAAGCAGGATTGTTTTACATCAAATTATTCATTTGTCTGTAGCTCTGATAATTGGTATTTATGTTTAGACTTGATCTCAGAGGAATAAAAATACAGAATTTGAAAATAAAATTGGAATGGTTCAGATCCCTCTTTTTCTTTTTTATTTTCCCCTTTTTTGCTTGCACAGAATGTCACCATGAATGTCCATTGGCAAACTGGATAAGAAAGAGTGTCACAGAGCAGGACAACCTAGAAGATGACAGGTATTTCCAGGCATAGCAATGATGAGATCAAATTCCCCTCAACCTGCCTTGTTTGCTGATCTTTTAATCAGATTCAACTTCACTGCAGCTGCAGCACAAGGTTCCCTGACAATGTATGACAGCATGTGACAGAAAAAATATTTTTTTTTTTTTTTTGCCATTTGATGCTATTTCAGATAAATCTGAAGCCCCAGCAGCAGCTTATAAATCTATCAAACTATTTTAGTGGAGGTTTTTAACTATGCATAATTGAACTGGAGGGTTTGGGGTTTGTGTTCTTGTGTTTGTAGTGGAATCCAAACAGGAAAGCTGGGAAATGATCTAAACCCTTTGAGGTTAACATGCCATGAAAGAGCATCAACGACGGAAGAGGACATTATTAAAAAGCAGCCAACCTCGCTCAAAAAGAACCACTGAGTGAAGCAAGAGCCCAAAGAACAATGCCCAGGGCTGGTTTTGGTCCTGCAGGGATATGTATTTCATCCCCTGTCTTCATCTCTCCAAATTTCCTCTGAACTGCTTCTGAGCTGCATTCTTGACAAAGAAAAACACCAGCAACTATTGAATGGGTCTTATCAACCTTTTCCCTGAAATCTACTTTGTATTCCTCTCACACCAGTGCTCTTGCAGTGTCTTGGGGAAATGCTTGGATCAAAGATAAGAGGGAACAAGGAAAGGAATGAAGCAAGAAATAAACAACAAAACAAAACCACCACCCCCCCAAACTTTTTGACGGAACTCCTCTGTGAATCCTGTGCATGATTACTGCAAAGTTAAAACTGCCTTCTTCTTCACCAGTACTTAATTCCTGCTTTTAAAATCAGGCTCCCTTTGATCTTGAGGATTGAAATGATCTGGAAATGAAACAGCCATTGCTTTGCAGAAAATCTGGAGAGGGTCCCAGACATGGCTTTTACCTGGAAGACTTCCAAAACAGGATGAAATCTCTCTAGTTTCAGAACAAATTGCAAGATTTCTTTCTCTGTGTCTAGTCCAACTGTGGAACTCTAGCCCCGATGTCTGCTGGTTCCCAAAGCGCAGTTGTAATAACCTCTGAGGTGAAATGAGAGGGTTATTTCCCCATCTTCTCCCCTGTGCCTCTCGTCCAAGGGCTGAGGGCTGGGAGAATGTTATTAAAGTGAAGGCTTAAAGTTTTGGGTGAACTTAATTTGAGGAGACAGTAGGTTATAACCTGGGCTAGATCCAGCTGAGTGAAGGTTGGAGAGGACAGAGGACCAGGAGCATCTGTGACATCTGGATCCTGTTGAAGTCTCAGAAATATCTGCCTGGCTTTATATGACCTGGTCCCAGAGCCAAAAGGGCTGAGAAATGTGGTTAAGAGACTGAAGCAGGCTTTGCCCTAGCAAATGAGTCCCACTGAGAAAGCAAGACATCAATATTTCTTTGAGTCTGTTTCTTCTAGTGAATATATTTCCATATGTTGCATTAATATTTCTTTTATTGGGACTTGTAAGTCCATCTGGTACTTGGATTGAGAGGGCTTGAGCTGGCAGATCCCTACACTGTGCTGCTGCACAGAGATCTGGACAGCCCTTATGAGGACGGGTAGGTGGCTGGATAGAGACAACATCTCCTCAGCTGTCTTTTTAATTGAATAAACTTCTCAAATCAATCAAGATAACCAGGTTACTCATTGTCAATTAGCTCTGACAGTGCCATTTTTTAATATTACAAAATGAGTACGGGCTGAGTATGAAGTATAGCAGCCCACAGCAAAGAACCTCTCTTGGACACTGCACGTGGCAACAACAGCGATCTAGGAAGTGTAAAGGATGCCTGAGCATCAATATTAAGCAGCAAATGTGCTGAAATATCATAGTCTTCCAAGACAATAAGAATCACTTTCCTTTGCATGTGTTATTAAGGAACAGGGGAATAATTATCTGCTTTAATACAAGCTTTTTCCTTCTGCATGATTAACTTCACTGATATCAACAGAGAGTGTGATGACTCTGAAATGACAGCTCCTGGTAGCACGTTCTGGGATTAGCAAAAACAGGTTGTCACTTTACCCCAGTCAGGAACAGTCAGTCGCTCTGTGCCGAGTGCTGGACAGAAGAGCCGGGTTCTGCACCAGACATCTGACAGCCCAAGTGGGCAGCAGGTCCAGCCTCCTGCCAGGTGGCTCTCAGGTCGGGCGTGCAGGGCTCGCTGCTTCAACAGGAGACTCGATTTTCTGAGGCAGCACCGTGTGATTTTGGCTGTGCAGCCTCCAGACTGAAAGCACTCCGTCCTCCTCGTGCTAAACCATGACCTGCTTTAGCCTGGAGAACTTTGAGCAGCCCTGCTGCAAGGCACAGGGCTCTGTGTCTTCTGCTTTCACTGTTCTTTACAGCAGTGCACAATGCACTGAGCTGATTCTAAAATATTCTGTACTTTTAAAATGCTCTGTCTCTGGCTGCTCAGCGTGCAAAGTGACAGCGCACACACCATGGAGGAGATGGAGGGAGAGGTAGGACAAACACGCCAGAGAGAACTCTGAGCGGTGGCATGAAACAACAAAAAAAATCCTTTTATTCTTACTAGAGTTGTAAAAAGTCTGTCATGGCTTCTGTAGAAATTAATCAATAGATAGAAAACTGCATAACAACTGTGGGGGCAGCAGGAATCTGTCTATAAATTAAAGAAAACTATTGTGAGTTTCTAGAGCTATCCGGGGAAAGCACTGGGGTGACTAGCAGGGCTCTGTGGAGCCAGGACAGAGTGCGTGGAATGGGATCCTTCAGTAAAGTCCATATTTTTTCAATGTCAGGGTACATAGGAACTGCAAAACAAAGCAAATTTTATACATGGAATCAAACTAAAAATTTAGTCCTGCATCACATTCCTTTGAAAATTTGTTAATAATTTTTTAAAAATGATGAAATGTCTGTCTATTTTTAAAGAAAAATAGGAGGTTAAAAGATTAATTCTCAAAATCTGTGAAATATACAGTGATGAGTTGCTGAGGATTGCAGTGCGGGGGGGTGTTTTTGTAATTCTGTAGGCATCTCAGTCCTCTGGTGAAATGATGTATGGGGCAATCGTCTGGTAGGGGCTGATGGGATGTAAATGAAACTAATTAAGGAAATGTCAAACATAATTAATAAAACAGGTTTAAGTTGCAAAAGCACTGTCAGCTGAATGAATGGGGAGGAATGCTGCATTCCCATTGTTTTGGGGCTTTCTTGCTTATTTATATATTTATTTATTTATTCCTTGCTCACCCCCTTGCCCTCCAACCGGCTTTTTCAGTTGCAGTGTTCAATTAGATCTCAGAAAGCTCTTGGTAGCCTCTTGCATTTTCACCTTGCCCCCCTTCTGAGCTGGGGTCCCATAGAATAGAAGGAATATAAATCTGCCTTGTCGGCTTGCAGCCTGGGAAGAAGAAGGAAAAAAAATTAATTGCTAAGTCCTCGTCTTCCCCAAGTACTACAGGACATTAACATAACCAATTTGCTTGAACTCCTCACTGGCTGCTTAATAGAGCATCTGACCAGCTGATAAGACCTGAGTGCTGCTGCCTATGATACCTTGTTATTAGCATTTTCATAATATTCAAATATTACAGCCCCATGATTCACTAGCCTCCATTCATTATTGATAAGTACAAAAAATAAATAAAAAGGGTTTATAAATAGCAAAGGGGGGTGAGCGACCTATAATTATGGCAAGCAAATTAGGGTGCATGGTGGAGTCAGTTACATTTGCCTAGGAGTAATGATGCTCAAGAACTTTTTCTCCCCAGGGACCAGAAAAATAATGGATTCCCTGGCAGCTGCAGATGGGCTAGGAAAGGCTGTCACCCAGGACGCTGTTTATATAAGTTAGGCCGAGCATATGGCTCTGCGTCCTGCCTGTAGACACCTCCAGATATTGCAGTTTCAATGAAAAGAAATAAATACATAAATAAAAATAGCCCCTCGGTGGAAGGTGGTGGTGCAGGGATATGAGGAGGAGAAATGTGTGGAGGAGAAAGAAGTGAAAAATCAAAGGGAGTCTGCTCAGAAGTTTTGTGCTGAGAGAAACCCCAGCAGCTCAGGGATCAAGTAGGGGTGATATCCTTAAAACTAGAGGCTGTTTAGCTGCATCACTGGAGAGAGAAAGATGAAATGTGATTTCTGCTAAAGCAAAACCTTTCCATGTTGCAGTGCAAGATAGTCATACTTAGACACCAAAGCCTTAAGCCTGAGATGATAAAAATCATGGTCCCAGTTGAAAGTAGGAGCTACTAGAAATAACCACTGGATACTTTATAATTTAGTCCCTGTGGTTCTATTTCCATTAATCCAATCAAAGGCCTTTTTTTTCTTTACTAATGAAACTGGAATGAAACACAAAAGGGAGGCTGACCTGTTAGCAGGTGACTGTTTCTTGTAAGTTATTCATTAAAAACACCCTAACGCTCTGGTGCTGAAGGAGGCTGTACCTACTTCTGTATAAATTAAACATAAGTGAGTTTGTTGAAAGATAAAAAAAATAGAAGCTATTTCTCCTGACTCCAAATCCTTGTACAGGATGCATCTAGAGGGAACTGAGCCCTTGCAGACATTTTCAGAGGGTTGGGGGCTAACCTTTTCATACCACCTACCCCCAGATTTTCAATTCTAGGTAGCTCTGAACGCCCAGTTCTATTGTGGGCACAAATATTACCAATACTTTGCAGTCAACATACTTTAGATAAGATGGGAATCAGTCTTGGTTTGGCTCTTCTTGATAAAAGTCAGAGTAGGCTCAGAAACAAAAGGGAAGGACTTTGACAGAAAAACTGCAGTTTGGTTGTTCTCATCCTTTGATTTTTTTCTACATGAAATTTAATTGAATTATTAGTAAAACTGTTTTAGGCATTATATAGATGATCTGCATAATTCAATCTTTCTATTGGGAAGTTTGGAAAATGTACCACTGGCATTTCTTACAAAGACACTATCTGAAAACACCAATTTGCCTGCAAAATTTCCAGCTAGTTTTAAATTTTTTTCCTGTGTTATTTTCAGATTCTCCCAGCATCTCTATTATCCAGCATTATTAGCAATATCCATTCTGGATGGCATCCTGGTCTGAATTTACAATTCTTAAGAAGTTTCCTGCATCTTAACAAAAAATGAAGTGAGGATATTTATTAGATAATCCTTCCAATTAGCCACCCTCAACAGCCTGTGCCTGGAGCCTTGTCCATTTTGATATATGTAACAAAAAGTCCAAACTGAAACTTATTCATCTTTATTCTCAGAGTGCTGGCAAAGTTTACAGAGTAGACACAAGCTCAGCAATGAATCCTACTCCTGCAGGAAGCTTTCTCCCCAGAACATCCCCAGTCCTGCAGAAGCTCACACCTGGGCCTGAGCTGTCCATCTTCAACGTATTCATCCATCTTCCAGAAGCATCCTCAGGCATCCTGAAGGCTCTGCTTTGCCTTAAACCTCACGTTAACATCATCGAGGGAAAATATAAATTTAAACTGAGACAGACTTGCTTGTCTCTTCCTTTGTGTTTAAACACAGATGGTTGCTTTTGTTGTGCCGCCGCCTTTCAGCCAATGCAAGCAGCAAAGTACTTAATTGGAATATATATCTCTTCTCTTTTCCAAACATTCACAGGTTTTTTTTGTAGGTGAAGTATCATTCTTCAGAATATATACAATGTTTTCATGCATCTTGATCCAATCCATTAGTCCTTATAATTTATTGTTAACTGCTTGGCTGTAGGAGCCATGATAACTTTGAGTAAAGCATTTAAGCAGGCATCTGCTTTGTATAAATTATAGGAACTTTGGTCACACAAGTTTTCAGAGAGAGACAAAGGTCTCTTACCAGCATCTGTAGCTTTGGGGATAGTGATTTTTTTTTTTTTTTTTTTAACTGTAAGAAGCTTTGGATCTTGGAAACAGGAAAACTATCTGCAGACTTGTATTTACATTTGTGCTTGGTATTGTGCTAACAAGGAAGGAGGAATGTGATTGACATGGGGTTTGTGAGATGGAAAACACTTTTTTAGTCTCAAATCAGCTCCTTGGAGGCTAAAGCCCTGATTAACTATAACTGAAATGGATTGTCCTAATCTGACTGCTGTAGTATTTTATGTCTGGTCATTGAGGCTTATTTCTGTAAATACTTCAATAAGCCTGAATCAATTAGTTCAATGTCTCCCTTTGTCTCCTGCCATCAGAAATGGCATGGTGTCATGATATAAGTAAGCAGAACAGAAGGATCAGGGAAATGATACCTTGTTCCACTGAGCAAGGAACATTTGCGTTAACAGGAGAGACAGACTTCACCTTGGAAGATGGCTCCTCATACACGAAGAGGAACATTTCACATGCTTGCTCAGTGCCTCTCAAAAGAAGATGAGTTGTGAAAACCATGCTATCCTGAATGTTAGAGTGTACCAAAGCCCTTTCCCTCCTCTTTTGATCACCCTACCTGTCTCTTGTCTGGCTATGAGACATCTGAAAGAACGGGAACACTTTTGCCGATGATACGCAGTTGACCAAAGGTCTGATGTGAATATGCTCTTGTTGCCTTTTTGCTTGTGCTGCCTAGATCAGCTTGGCTCACTCATGAAGTTTTCTGCATTGCACATTTCCTAACTAAACCAGAAGTGTCTGACAGAGCAAACTAATTGAAGCACTGTATCTCACTTTGGCACCATCATTCCATGCTGGAGATGCACAGTTCAGAGTTAATAAGAATGCCATGTCAGGGATGCCACTCACCAAGGTGAAATGCAATGCAATGGTGGACAAGCCTGGTGACTGGTTTTCCTCTTCAAAAGTAGCTTGGAGACATGGTTTCCCTCTCCTTAGTACCTCTGGCTGCACAAAGGCAGAGCTGTGAAGGTGATGGGATCACAGCAAATCTACCCGAGTGAAGAGCTTTGGTTTAATTTTTTTTTTATATCAATGGCTGGTCTCAGCTCTAATTAACCTACTCCCCTATCAGTCCATTCCCTCCCCACATGCCGTCTTTTCCCCTTCCTCCCTGTGATCTCCATTTCACTGCAGAGATGGCCTGGCAAAGAGACATTATTCTATTTAGAAGCCGAGCACCTCACTAGGGGTGACAGGCCTGTTTTTAGGTCATTTATCTAATTGCTCTTTGCAGATAAGAATTAATTAGCCCGATTATTTTTCTTAGTTTTTGGATGGGTTCCCCACCTGGAGAGAAGAAATTCCTCTATGTCAGTGATTAATTGCTGAGCCAGAAGCTTTCTGCCTTGCATTTGTAATAAATGCCGACTAGTTCTTTAGGTCGCATTAGGAACCAGGCAGACTGTGGTTAAAATGCACAGGATAATAAAGCATTTCTACAAACAAGATCACTGCCATTAGATTTTGATTAAATATTTTAATTTATCTGGAGGTTGAGGGACGGCGGGAATCAAAAGGTTTAAGGTCTCCTATTCCCAGAACTTTCCGATGAGAGTCGCCCTATAGCCCTTTGATCTAAACCAGATGAACCTCGTGGCAATGCTTCAGCTCAGGATTTGGCACAGCTGGTTTGTCTCACACTGGTCTGAGTGCTCGGAGGGTCGTGGGTGTGCAGCCAGATCAACTCAGTTGTGATAACATTTTGTGAACTACAGGAGTTTGGTCAAGCTGAGGGAGGAAAGGTTAAGATTTGTGTGTGAGATTATGGCAGGTTTATATCCAGCTGGGTTTAACACAGTAGAAGTTCTTTCCTTTTCCCCTTTTTCTTCCCCTTTCCCTTCCCCTTTCCTCCCCTTTCTTCTTTCCCTTTTCCCCTCCATTCCCCTTTTCTTTTTGTTTCCATTTCCTTTCTTCCCTCTTTATTTTCATAAGAATTCTGAGCATTCAACCCAAAGAAAAATCTATTTTTCTGCAGGACCTACTAAAGAAACACAGTGGCCTCGATTCACAAGCTGGTCAGCCTAGGACAGGTCTCTTTTCCAGGATTATAGAGCAAGCCAGACAGTATGATCTCCTGTGCCCTTAAAACCTGATTTCTGACCTAGAAAGTTCATGGAAGAAAATTGGAGTCTTGCCATCTATTTTTGCTGTGCTTGTGAACTGTTTGAAGCCCCTGATGTCCCAATAAGAGAAATTAATTGCTGGAGTTAGAGCAGCTTCTTTGATCACAAAAGACATGGAGCTGCCAGTGATCGTTACTGCCTCAGAGAGACGAGGGCTGAAAAGGCAGAGGGATGAGTTCCTGTGTCATCCCTTGGTCTGACTCCCTCTGTCTCACAGCTGAGAGGTGTTAGGAGGGCAGTATCAGGGCATCTGGCACCAAATGTCTGTGCTGTGCCTGTTCTCTAGGAAAAAAAAGTAAATCTTCCTCACACTGAAACACTCTAAATTGGAGAGAAGTAAATTAGGGTCCCTCTGTGCACTTTGTTAGTGGGCAGTTATTTTCCCGGGGATTTTGTTTGTTTGCTTTTTAATGGAAAGGGGGAAAAAATGAGAAAAAATGAAAGCACGACCATTTTTCTCCTGACAAGTGGGCTGAAGACAGATGAGGAGAACTGATATTTCTCTAATGTATAGGAACAATATTACATTGTGAAAAGTAACTTTCCATGGAACTTCGATTCTTACTCAACTACAGTATTTTGAGAATACCATTCCCAGCTGTGATTTAAAGACAGAAAAATCTAGTGCTACACTGATGGTTAGTCAAAAATCAATGCTTAAAAATTGCTCCTACCTTCAACTTTGAGCTATGGGACTCTGGGAGCTATTTTGGCTTTGAGTATTGAGTAAAACTCGTGTGTATCAGATATAGCTGATATTTCTTACTACCTACAATATAATCAAAATTAATTTTACCTTTTCTTTTGGTAAATTGAGATATTATTCTGGTCCCCATTTCTGCCTGTATTTCATAACTAGACCAGAATAGACACCCAAGACAGAGCACCTATTTTTTTACTTACCAGGTAGCCAAGCAGACTCAGATACTTGAATTCAGTGGGAGTAGAGCTGCTAAACACTATTTTTGATCTTAGCAATTGGACCTTATTTTAGCTAATGTATTACGTAATAATTTGAGAATAAAGACAACATCTCCTCATCTCACTGGGATGTTTCATTCCAACCCATTTTTCAGATGTAGAAATGGTGTCCCTGTGAGTCTGAGCCTTTTCCTTAATGCCACAAAATGTGTCACTGGAAAAACTTCACACAAAACCTTAGCAATGTCTGCTCTTGTTTTAAGCCCACACCAAACCATTTAATTTAAGTAAGATTTACCTCCCCCACCTGCAGTGTCATTTCTGGCACTGTACATGAGGAAATTTAACAATATCGAGTGGCCTGAGTTATGATAATGAAAGATGGTTGCTAAGAAAAAGCATGATGATAGCCAAGAAATTAATATTACAGAGATGAAAATCTTCTTATAGACCCAAAATAATAGATGTTCTGTATCAATATATGACTAATCAGCACTCAAGGATTTATCTTTCAAATTACAGAACATGGTGGAGACATTTAATGCAATATGGTCTCCCTTCAGAGAGATACAGTATGTGACTAAATATCTCCAGTGAGTAATATTCACACTTACTCAAGTACTGTAAATATATCCCTGATAAATCTGGAGAGCGAATTCTTGTAAATTCTTGTTTAACACTGCAAGGAAGCTTAATAACTTTCCAATCTATCAACATGTTTTAATTTCCTACTGTGCAGTTTCTAACTGAAACAAGGCATTTAACAGAAGAGATTCAAAAGTAATGGATAATGGACTGTCATGTTCTAGAAAACCTTGGTACCAAACATGACACTGGGTTTGGGCAGGACATTTCCAAGTGGGAATGTTTCATTGCTGCTATGCCCAATTATCCATACATTTTTTTCACATAAAATTAAGTGCACGTGCAATGTGCAGATTAAAATAAGAAAAAACATCCTTTCCACTAATAAGTAGAAATGGCTAAAACCTTATAGATGGTTGCAGCCAGGTGGTTACATCAGCAAGTGACATGAGTGACATGAGCTTTCTAAGGTCCAGAATGCAGGCTGAGTTGAACACTCAGTAAAAATCATGCCACACTTAACAAAACCAACTTATTTGTGAGTGGGATTTAATAATGTCAACCTACATGTATTTTACAGGCCTTGGAAGGGTGCAGATTGGCTGATTAGTAAAGCAGATTTATGTGATGTACCAAGCCCTTTGTTTTGTCTTTTTTCACCACATTTTAAGCATGGACCTGGGGTGCCTGACAAGGGTACATGTACTCAACAAATTAAATTCAACAAACTCACCAACATATATAATATTAAATACAGTATCAGTTGGGCTTTTTC
>VZRE01004391.1:27197-92373 GCA_013396775.1 Cephalopterus ornatus | reverse complement strand
TTTTTTTTTTTTTTTTTTTTCCCCAGAGAGGAGCCAGGGAATTTGGTCTTGTTGGGATTGAAGGGAAGCAAGTTTCAGAGTGAAGATACCATCACTGAGACATCCTTGGGATAGGCTTAATCTCCCTTAAAGCATATTCCTACATCATTGCCATGAGAGCAGATGAATTTATAGTCAGACCTTTAAAATAACTGGGACATAGGCCATGAGAGGCTGTGAGTTGCACTAAGAGGAAATCAGTGCTGCTCCTTAAAATCTAGTTTCAGCAGCCACATCACCCAAAACTTAAACTGCCTGATAGTCTTCAGATACTACCCCAAGAAGAAAATACAGAATTAATCAGAGCTGTGATGTAGACATGCCTGAATCATAGCTGCTATTTTTGTGTGTTACACGTATCAATCTTTACCAATAAACTGAAAATACCTCAAACATCTTATTCATAGTTTTCTTTAGTTAGCTACAATTTTTTTTTCCCTTAATCATTGTGACATTTTCTAGGTGATGAATTAAAGGCAGAGAGTTGGTGTGGCCCTTCACATGGGCAAATGCAGCAATACCTGTACACTATTTTATAAAATGTGCAAGTTTTTTTTTAATATAAATTATTCAGTTATTATGCTGCTGCTGCTGCTGCTGCTACTGTGTATATAAACGTTTCCAGTCCCAGAATGGGCATAAACTACTTACTCTGAATAGCAAACATGAAAGAAAACAACTGAGCTGAGAACTAATGACTATTTCTTTTTTTTTTTTAGCTCTGGGGGTCTCTGCAAAAGAAACATCTTCCTACAAGTGATAATATGAAATCTTCCTGTTCTTCCTACTTGCCTTTTTCCTCCCAGGGGTCTTTAAACTTACTTCAAGCATTTGAAAAACTTCCTTAATTTTTCCTATAGTCTTCTAAACCAACCTTCCACAATTTGTGGAAGACATTTTAATCTCCTGCTACCTGACAGGACTTTCCAGTGTTCTCTGTAATATTGATAATATCTGATTTGTCTTCTGTCTTATTTTTTCTTTTTTTTTTTTTCTTTTCTGCACAAAAATATTAGATGGGGAAATAAACACAGAAAACCAAGTACTCAAAACATTGCCAGACATCTGCAATAGGCCAAGGAATGAAATCATTATTTCCTGACCTAAGTCACCTTTTGCCTACCACAGTGCAAAGAAATTAGGAGCACAGAGAGATACCTCATTTTTTGCCTGTTATTCATGCAATGGTCAACATTAAAACAACTCACAATAGCATTTTAAATGTGAATATTTTCAATATCTGTGCTCCTATTTGAATAATACATTCCTAGACATCTCTTGTTATGATTCACAACAGTCTGCTGTGATCAAGCCCCTGGTAACTCTCTCAAAAGTTCTCAAAACTTGTATTTATTTCCATCATTTCAGGACACTCTTTGTAAAGATGAATATCTTTTAATACCTCTTGCCTGGGTGCAAGGGGTGACCCTGATTTTTGCAAAATCCCATTTTGCAGAACACATGCTGAGTATATTAAGGTCCTGATGAGATAGAGCGCTGGCAAGAGAAACCTTCAAACATTACTTTTTTTTCCCCCCATAAAGTGGGAAACTCTAAATGATATTGTTGATTAGATACAGCATATTGGTAAAGGTCTTGCTAGCTCTCCTGAGCGTGTCTGCTTGACTTCTAAATTCACAGCACTAAAATGTTTTCATTCCCCTTCCCTTCACTCCCCACTTAATCCTTAAGCATTTTCACCTTAATCCAGAAGTTTTCAAATGCCCTGACAAACCAGCTAAATGTAAAGAAATAGCTGCTTCTCTTAGCTTTTTTTCCTGTCAATCATTTAAAACCCAGCGGAATGTGTGATGAGGATGACTCAGTTTGTAGAAAAGCAGCAACTTAGCAGTTGGCTAATGTTTTGTGAGCTGCTCAGCTTTAACAGATGGAATACTTGTATTTCATATCTCAGCACCGTCCCTGATTATGGTTTTTTAGTCGTCCCAGGTACTAACTACCTCGGCTTCAGAAGAGATTGGTGGCAGTCTGGTGTTCACAGCTCACTTGTGATTCTGGAAGGTTTTCTTATTATATTCAATAGTTCTGTCAGCCAGGTGTTGGAGGGATGCAGTTGTGCTTTGGGGAATAGCAGGTAAATTTATGCATCTTTAAAGGACTGGCAGATTTAGCTGCCTACATATGATTTAAGGGCCTGATCCCAAACCCATTAAACTTAATGGGACTTTTTCATTGACTTAGTTGGCTTTGGATTAGCTCCTAAGTGAATTTCCAGTAGAAGGCAAAATCCCAGCCAACAAAGCTGTCGATTTCTTGGCACCCTCATCTCCTTTTAGTGAGCAATGGCATAGCTAAACCTTGCAGAGCTGCCCAGTGGAGTTATTCTGACAAACACAATCTTTACCTGCAGACACTTTTAACTGGAACCCCCAGAATATTTGATAAAAAAATAGAAAAAAAAAAAGAAATGTAGACTTTATTTAAATAAATTTGCCTTAGAATAGAGTACTGGTGCATCCTGTTGGACTTAAGAGCCATATAACCCCATGTGCTCTGTGGATTTGGATATAAGCAGATATCTGGGGAACAATGCAAACATATTTTTCTAAACTACTGGGCTGTTCTTCAGTGACCTGTGGCTCAGAAACTCCCTGAACAAAAGCTTCCTATGCATTGAATATCTCTCAGTGTGTTTTTCTTTCAGGAATTTCTCCATAGATCATTTTTGAAACCATACAACCACCCCTAAACCTTTTTGCAAGGAATTTTACAAGTTCACTTTGTGCTACAAAGAGAGAAGTCTTGTTCATTTCAAGTATACCTTGTGCTAGTTTCATTTGATGACTTTCAAATCTTACATTACTAGAGACAGTGAACACTCATTATCTATTTGCCATTTTCAGGCCAGCCAGGACGCTAAAGACCTATAGCTGACCTCCTTATCCCCCTTCTAGGTTGTTCTTTTACAAGATAAAAAGTCTTGATCTATTTAGCTAAACTCAGAAACTATAATGTAACTTTTCCTAACCTCAAATAATTAAGGACCTGCAATTAAATTCTGTGGTCAGCTTGGATTCAATCAATACACTAGGTTTACTGGACATGATGATACTTGTTCTGACTTTTTTTTAATACTCAAGCTCCCTCATGAGATATTGCAGGGGGAAACAGTGGTGGGGGAGGGTGGGGGATCTCCAGTTTGAGTATCCCTGTCATTGCATTAGTTAATAATGAGGGACATATTAGTATTCTTGAAGTTCCTATAGTCTTTATGCTTCATACAGAGCTGTAAAGTAACACAGCCATAGCCATTAATATGCTAATGTTATACGCTATGACCATGTTGCTCTCTCTCTTGAGTATCTCCCCTGCCTTCCTATCTCTTTCCACATCATATTAACACTCCCTGGGTGAAATCCTGACCCTGTCGAAGTCAATGGCAAAACTCCCATTGACTTCACTAGAGGCTGGATTATCTCCTCCGAGGAGCTTTATGGCTTCTCTCCTGACTGCTTTGCTGTTTTCACATCCTGCTGCATCCCCGACTTGCTCTCCCTCTTTTCTGATAAATGCTCACCCTCTTGCTATCATGTATTTAGGTCTTACACTCCCAGTTATGCACCTTTTTGAAATGAGTCTGCCAGCATGGAAAAGTCTTCCTCTGCTCTGCCTTCCCATTGACTCCCTGCTCCTGCTATCAGATCCTGCTTAAATTTGGTATGCTAATCTTTCCCCGCTGGCCACTGCGTTCTCCTCTCCTTCCGCTGCATCCCATCATGATATAGCATATACTAACACTAAGAATAGGTGAAAATTGCCTGTCTGCCTCCTCAGATGACTTCAGACAAGGTTCTCATATTCAAGACATCTATAGTAAGGGAAATGCTTCCCAGGCATTTTATTCCTCTCATTTTTTCCACCTTGTATTCAGTCCTTGCATTAGATAGGCCTGTGATATTAATTCCTTGCTGTCCAGCCTTATATTTTTAATTTAATTTTATTAGAGTTATGCACAGTTATAGAAAAAATAAATTACCCTAAAATTAGCATGTTGAATAGGCTAAGGAGTATTTAGAAATGAGCAGAGAAAAATGCTCTCTAGATAATTTATCATGCAGGCAAGAAGAAAGAGTTTGCCTGACTAAGGACTTCAGACTCTCCATAAATATACAGTGTAATCAGTAAAGGGTTTTCATGATCAAGTACTAACCAGAAAAATTTCGAAATACAAAGTTCACTTAAATCAATAGAAAGTCTCCTATTGTCTTGGATAAAGGCCTAAGGAAGGATTTCAGGATTTGATCCATTGCATCAGAGTGCACAGAAACCTTGTAACGCATTGTGGTTTTTTAAATTTATTTTTATTTAATTTAAATACATAGGCTGAGCAGCTTTATACTGTTGACTTTGTATGGTTTTGAGCCTAAGCTGAAAGATCTGAGAAACTATTAATACCCTCCAGAGAAATATCAGCTTGCAATAGTGAGTATGGATCCCTCTTGTTGACCTAGTTTATATCTACAGAATCAACCTACACAATTCCTTTCACCAGCTGCTCTGTGGCTTAGGGAGATGGGGTGTTAATTAATGAGACATTTGTTGAAATTTATAAGGGCTTTTCCTATCCAGGTTAGACATAAATTATGAAGGCTCTGGCAAAATGGGTAGAATATTGTTGACTGTAACTGTTCTGCTTATTTTAGCCAGTACTAGAGAAAATAGGTCTTCAAAGAACAATTTATGTGCAGGAGCAAGTGTGATGAGAAAAAGAGAAGAACGTTTAAAAAAAAAAAAAAGAAGTCACAATATGAAGTAACTTGTTTTTCTTTTTCACTGTACTATTCCTTTTTGCAATTTCTTTTTCAGTAGGGCCTTTTAGCCCCTGATTTGTTAGGTGAAGCGTAATCATATGGTGATGAGCCTGTGATCTGTTTGAAATGTGTATGATGTCATACAAAATTCAGTATTATCTGCTACTTGGATTTTACAGAGATAGATATATTGCAAATGCACACACAATGAGAAAAAATTAGATAGATTTGCTTTGATTATGTGTAGTCTCCATTTTAATGTTAATTTCTAACAAATATTCTAGCATGGGAATTTAACAGCAGACGTGTTGGTAGAAATAGATTCTTTTAAGTGAGTGTTGGAGAACAGTGGTTTTCTTAATAATGAAAAGTGAATTTCCATTTTGGAATCATAAGCATTGTCATCGTCAAGCTAATTCAAAGCCTGACATTTTATCAGTCAGGGAAAGAAACATGTTACATGCATTTAATTAATATCTCCCTCTGAGGGTTCGAACATGCACAGGAGTCTGTGATAGCCATTCATTTAGGAGCCTTTCAGTTCAAGCAGTAGATCCAGATCTGGAGGCCCCTGTTCCCATTCACCCTCAACCCTTTTCATTTCTTATGACATGTGCAGGATTACACGCCAATGGGGCAGACATTTTGCAGTGGAATGTATTTTCATCAGAAAATGCTGATTTCGCCAAAAGCAAAATGTTACCTGGAAACATATTGATTCTGATGAGCTTCTAAAAAAATACAGGTGGAGTCTGCTGAATGTTTGTGTTTTTTCCATTCAGCTTGCTTGTTTTCCTAGCTTTTGAAGAAAATTTAGTTTTATTCTGAAACTAAATAATAATAATAATAATAAAACTATCCTTCCACGGTTACTTTCTTCTTGCTTTGTCTTCAGAATTTTTTGCAAAATCACATCTGCTTGGTTCATAACAGTTTTGTTAATGAGCACCAAGCACAGTCACCTCAGAAACCATTCACAATATGAGAATCCAAATTGAGTCATCTGATAGTTCCAATTGATAGGAGCTACTACAAGCCAAAAGAAAGGAGTTAAATTCTTAAAAAAAAAAAAAATCTTTCTGAATTACAAATACAGTAAATTCCAGCAAAAGCAGCTTTCTTTCATGGCTACTAGACCATTAAGGAAAAAAAACCCCACAGTCTATGTCTTAAAGCTGATGGTTCAGCCTTTGAAGACATTTCATGAACTATTGCAAATCCTATTTTCCTGAGAGTCCGTAGGGTTATCAGAGACTCAGAAATCAAAGAAGTCTTGATGCTCAAGTTGCTTAGATCCTCCTTTGCTCTTTCCTTACCACAATCTCCCTGGGATTGTGCTTCCCCATGAGTCACATGGGCACCTTGCTAGTCCTATGACTACTGGAACACTGTGATCTGTGGGGCAATCAAAGAAGCCATTTCATGTTCCTTGCCAGTCATTGGGCCTCCTGATCTCTTATCAATTACTTGTCAAAGGAAGAGGGTGTTCTTCTTCATTAACACATTGCAGTGTGGTAATTAACAACCAGATAGCACAGGGCTTTAAAAGTGGCCTCTCTTGACCACTTGTTCGATAAATATTGACATAAGCACCAGTAAAAGTATGTCATATGGGTCTTTGCTTAAAATAACAAGCAAGAAGAGAATAGAAAGGTAAACATAGTGTATCATGACTTGTTTTTTGAAGAAACCTCTGGCAGGTTTTAGCAGCAAATGGGAGCAATTTGGGCATTATTCAAGCCCTGGTTGCCTTGTTTCTCATTTCTCTCCTGAGTGAAGATGTGTCCCCCTCCCCCCTACTTTTGGGTGGGGGGCAGAAAGGGGAGGTTACCTTCTTGTTGAAATAAGCCAGCAAGAACTTTGTCAAGGAATGAACTCTTACTGTAACCCACACCTCATTTGTCACCCTGATGGGCTGAGGAAAAGTGACATTTACAAACTGAGAATGAAAGTACATCCATTTCACCAGTCTGACACCCTGATATAATAACTATTTACCTTGAGAAAGAGGGACTGAGATTTCCGATTCTTGTGAATCTTCTCACTTTGGCACTTATTTTCTCACTCTGTCAAACAGCCCCAGATTAATGGAACAATTTGTTCAACAAATCATATTAGCAGAAAGCGCACAGGGTAAAGAGAAGGAGGCGGGGGAGCAGGAAATTTTTACTCATTCATAGCAGTGGTATCTCTGCAAATAAAAATGTAGTTATGCCTGACATTTACAGAGGTACAATGTGAAAGGGAAAAAGTGTAATGACTTTGGGCAGTTGAGAGATCACTTTGCAAGAACAGTAGTGCTCAAAAGGGAATAAGATAAAGTTACACATAACATCTAGATTGAGCTTCTTTCTGGAACATATTTGTCAAACACAGCAGGATCCGTCTGTGTTTAAAAAAGAGTTTTCCATTAAAATTAAGCACCGTGTGCTTTTCTAACTATGAAGAAATGCTCCCTTACAGTCTGCATTTCAGAAATGTTAGGTAAAGAATTAAAGTAAGTTGGAGCTGAAGAGTGAATGCTACGAATCCTTCTGGCTGCCTTGATAATGTTTAAGAGACTGATACAAACCCCATCTAAGCCAAGGGAAGATTTTCCATTGACTTCACAGGACTCCAAACTGGGCACAGAACAATCAGAAACCTAATTCTTCTCCTGCATTTACTCCTCACTTATACTTTATAAACAGAGAAACAAGGTTTCTTCTATTTCCCTGTAAATTTATAGTTCCTACCAGGAAGTCAAGAGAATGGAAAATGGTAACAATAGTTATTCCAGCTTTACAGGGGCGCAAATATAAATATAATCAATCCTGAATTAATCATCTTGGGTATATGTTTTGTTTAGGAATTGGTAATGAGTTAAGAGCATATTGATGAGTAATTCACTGGGCAGCAAACCATACTTCTTCCTCTCAGCTCTTTAACCCAGAGCTCCCTGCAAAACTGTGTGCCAGTATTTATAGCATATACAGAGTAGATTATCTTTAAAAAGTGGGTTTTTTTAAGTCTGTGCTGCCTGTTTCTGCTAGCCATGAAAATATACAGAGCAATGCAGCATCATCCCCCCGCATGCACACTCACACACTCACAAACACATTTTAAGAGGACACTCAAAGTTTGCCATCACATTAATTTATTTCTGTTAGCTTGGTACAGAAGCACTGTACCCTGCGTCTCCAATGAAAATTGACGCTCCCTTGTTCCATGTTTCTTTATGCCATGACCTTGGGTGTCAAGGGAAAATATTGCTTTGCATCCTTGTGTTGCTTGAGTCCTGCTTCTCTCTTTATAGCTTATTACTTGGCACACTTCAGAGCACCGTGTACTGCAATGAGATATGCACTGTACAGCTGGAAACACTTGGAATACTTCACGCTATGGAGATAAGGAGAGCTGAGTCTGTTGTGGAAATAAGATTTTGCCCCAAATTCAAGAATTTAAATGAATGGTTCAAAGATTTGTGGTGGTAAATTGTTTTCTTAATAAAATTTCTTCTTTTATGGCTTGTTCCATAGCCCAGTGAACTCATAGATCAGCCCTTTTCCATGAGGATGCTGATTTTCTCAGGACATTTTAGGTGTGTTTGTATTCTGAGCAGGATAAATGGAGAGGAATCAGCCTTCTACATGACTGGAAAAAAAAAAAACCTGAAACCCCAACATCATTACATATTAATTCAACTGGATTTTACCTGTGTCAGTGGGTAAGACACATGCACAATTTGGTAAGGATCAGAACAAGGGGAATCTGGCACATTTAATGCAGTTGGGATTTACAGCAGCACCACAGAGAGCAGAATCTGTTCTCTTCAAAATACAGTGAAGGTGAGGGTGTTCATTGGTGACATTTTCTGAGTAAGCACAGCAAAGGAACAGTTTCTAAAGCTAACCTGATTTTAAGTGGCTCAGCCCCTTCAACCTATTTCAGTAAATTGAGAGCTTCTGAGAAACTGTGCCCCCTTCCCCTGTCCATGCTGAGCAAGACCCAGGTGTTAGGTAGGCTGGTACCTCTGCTGACCCTTCTCCTCCTTTTTCCCATTCACACACTGTATTACAATTTATTGGGTTTGTGAACTCCTGAAGTTCCCTCTTCTAGATGGCCCTAGGGCAAAAACACCGCCATCCCTTATGGCCTGAGCAGTGACCGAGGATGAAAGAAGTAGAGACTTGGCTGCTCTTCCTTGGACATCTCCAACCCAGGAAACACACAAGTAACAACCTCATTAGTTCAGAACAAAAGAGGCTTTGTACACTTTGAGGTTTACACCTCACTGATCCTTCCGGATGCTTCCCTGTTCCATGGAAAGTAAATTACAGCACAAGGTTGCAAGAAGAAGTCTGTGAGACTTGGCACGTGCTATGCTCAGATGGCAGGTTCTCCTGCCAGTCTGCAACCCCTGAGGTAAACAGAGATAAATCCCAGCCTGAAAGGAGGAGTTTCTGTAGATTTTGTTTTAATTTTTGTTTGTTTGTTTTTTTTTAATGGCAATCCTCTTCTCTCATTTTAGTAAGCTACCCATGATACTTGTCTCATTTCAGTAGGCTACCACAAGAGGAGAAAATAAAATCTTGTTTTATATCTTGAGGGTTCAAGAGAGTATTGGATTTTTTTAGCAAATTTGAAATTTTGTGGATGGAGCCTCTGGATAGTTTTATTATGTAGATACTGAAATGAGCTTCTGGTAAGAGCTGGTTTTCCTTACAGCAGCACAAAAAGGAGAAAGGAGGTGCCAAGGTGGCTATATTGCAACTGGAGATATGCCATAGGGAGGCTAAAACCAAAACAAAATAAAAACAAAACAGCCCTCCCTCTCCAGAGAACTGGAAAAGAAAGGAACACAAAGCACTGATTGTGGGCCTGTCCTTCCCAAAGCATCTCTGTTTGCCAACATATTCATATTCCAGAAACAAGTGCTCTCATATTTTCCCAGCTGGGGATTCTCCATCTCTCCAGGCCTGTTCAGTCCCAATAATCACAGACATAAAGATGGGCTAGAGGTGTTTGACACATTTTGTATTTTCTAAAAACTACTAGTAAGCACAAGGACTCTTTCATAAATGGGCTCCACAGCAGAGGTCAGTTTGAAGGTGTACGAACAGTGAGGGATGCTCGAAGAGATGGTCCTGAGTCTAGAAAAAACAAATTTAAGAATTGAATCTGAAAAACTGAAATCCACAAGCTCTCTCTCTCTCTCTCTCTTCTCTGTGTAGCACTTTCTTCAAGAAGAGTAAATCATGTATTTTAATTTTGACCTCTTTGAATATTTCACATTTTTATTGTCATGGCAACTGGTGTTTTTACTTTAGAAATATCAGCAATTCAAACCCTAATTCCCTTTCCCTTTCTGTTTTCTCCATAGCCCTGGATCATTTGTCCCAAAAAGAACTCCAGTAAATTGTCTGTGCTCCAACTGTAACAATGAGATAGGTCAGTGGAATATCATATACATGAGTACAAATGCCTAACTGGGCACTAGAGTAACTCTCCAAGTCAGAGATGGATTTTGGCAGGAGTCAGGACTTCTCCAGGTGCAATCACAGCTGTCTGAGTTGGATTTTTTGTGTAAGCAACACCGCAGCCCAATTTTTTGCTCTTTGTGTGAACCCCAGTGCCAAGGTTGTACACACACACACACACACACATATATATATAAAATCCTCAAAACATAAAACAGGAAGGAAAAAAATAATTAAGCCACTGTCCTATATAAAATCCCATATTAAATTCTAAGTTCATAATTGGATCTTATGGGGTTTAACCTTCATGGGCTGTTGCTGAATGAACATCCAGGTCTATCAGCAGAAGTTGTGCTAATCAGACCTCACTATGGAATTCTATTTTACAGAGCATGTGGGCTAAAGACCCTTCTCACACATCACTCATGAGCATTTGGAGGGCAGCTTTAACTCCAAAATAAAAATATTAGTCTTTGTGTCATGTGAGATGGTTTGCGTCGTGGGAATGCAATATCCTGAAAGCTGAGCTCTGCCCAGGGCTGCAAACCTACTTGTGTAAAGCAGGAGGAGAATTTTTTAAACCAAAAATAAAATCTTTAAAAATTTATATCTTGCAGTGAAAAATGTAGTAGATTAATATGAAATATGAGTAGCATTTTGCTTCTTTGGTGACATCCTTTTTGACTTCTTATTCTTTAGATACGGGGCAAACATTTTCACACGTACAGGATTTAATAAAGCCTAACGAAGGTTTTTAATGGAGACGTGTCTTGTAGCTGAGTTCCCTCTGTTTCTTTAGGGTGAAAATACTGACAGCAGCTATTTCTCCAGGAAGCTTTTCCTGGTCTAGGGACATTCATAATGTCTCTCTCCTGTGTAAATTATCTGATGTCTAATGGTGACAGACGCATACACACATACACAGACTGTGATTGCATAAGCCTGGTTTCCTGAGTAAACCATGCTGAAAGAACCCATCAAGAATGCTAATCAGAATTTGAGACCTTCAAATACCGTAGGATATAACATAGCTACTGCTTTTCATATGAAGTTGCAAAACATATACATAGGTCCATATAGGTGTGTATGTAGAGTTTATTGATAGATGTGTATATATTACTGTATGTATCTATATCTGCAGGGTGCCCATGTACTAGAAAGTCCCTTCTGCAGGCAGCACATTATTGGGTTTTTTGCCTGTGCAGCTGTGAATGAGTATTAATTTGAGATGACTCAGCTTGCTGCATGATTCATCCCAAATGTGGAAGGGGGCAGAGTGGGTGGATTCTCATTTCCCCATAATACAGCCAGGGGTAAATGGGCTCTGGACACCCACATATTTAGAAATCTGACATACCTGTGAAACTTTTTTTTACCCCTCTGATGAATATGAAGACACCAGTGTGAGTTTTATACACTCTGCTCATCAGGCCAATGTATAGAAACTTGCTGAGCTGAGACATAAATATGGTCTAATCATCAAATGTGGATTCAGGTCTCCCCTGCTGAGCAGGTAACAGTCTAAAGTGTTTAAACTGATACCTGCCCAGCATGTGGTATCTTAATCAGCATCACATTCCTGCACTTCCTCCCTCACTTTGGTCTACAGAGACAATGACCTCAGGAAGACAATTTTATTTTAGTGTTCAAATTTGCCTATATGAATATATTTTTAACTCCTGCATTGCCTCACGGACGAGCTCTGCATCCACTGTGCAAAAGAAAAGGTCTCTCATACAGGGGGAATTATGAAGAGGTCATCAAGGGAAGGTGGAAAACTAAGAACCTTAATGAGCAGTTTAAGAAATCTCAATTTTTTTTAATTTTTGCAATTTTATACAAAAATCAGAAGTTGGGCTGATATGAAACCAGGAAGTTCCAGACAGGAGCAGCTTATCCCTCAAAATGCCATCTCCTCATCCCTGACAAAGGCAGAGACCCAGTACCTGAGGACTGCCAATACCTGCATCTGCCATCATCCTTCTTTCTGGGCAGCTCCAGTCAGAAGGAAAAATTTGATTTTCCCACTTCTACTCAAATCCTTCTGGGCACAGACAGCATCAGTGGTTGCTTTTTGAATTTCCACTCTGTTTATTGTGATTAGGGACATGTTTCCTTGGAGGCGGCCTAGTGTCATACTGGTGCCTGGCCAGAGGCAGGGACCAAACCCCCTGAAACCCATGGAATTCATAAATGTCTGAAACAACCCATTCACATCCCATTTTTTTGACAGGTTGGCAGTCTGGGAAGGGGTGTGAAAGCCTCAATAGCTGAGTCCTGCCTTGATCATCCCTCCACCATGCCTCTCCCTGGATGCTGATGGTTTCCAGCACACTCGGTTGTTCCTATCCAGCGAGTTGCTTGGCCCCAGCCCTTCCCATAAATTAGAGCTGGAGAAACCCAGCGTCCCCTTCCAGGTAGGGGAGGTCCTGGAAGAGCATGAGGAGTCTCCCAGGCGCCTTGGCTTTATTTCCCACTTTCACCGCGGCGGCAGAGCCGGGTGGCAGCCGGAGCGGCCGGAGAGGCCTTATCTCCCACTCCCAGCACTTCCCCCGGCGTGCGTGTGGGAACCGGCGTGCCACGAATTTCCAGCATCAGGGGGGAGAACCGTGGCCGGGCCAACAGGAAGGCTCCCTCGCCGTGCGCCCACATGCCCGGGCCGTGTCCCGCCGGCAATCGGGCAGCTGCAGGGATTTCCCGTCGCTTCCGCCCAGGCGGGCGCAGGCCTCTCCATGTCTTCCTGCGAGGCCGGCGGCGGGTCGGCAGCGGCCGTCGGGCCTCAGGAAGCCGCCGGCCGCGAGCGAGTGGCGGCGGGTGGGCAGGCGGGGGCGAGAAGGTGGCGGTGGCCAAAACCCATTTGTTTGGTGGCCGCCACGCCGCCACGCGCTGGCCGCGCCGGAGGAAAACAAAAGGGGGATGTCTGCTTCAAAAAAGGCAGGAAACAGAGCAGCACGGGGGGGACGGAGAGACCTATTGGGACTGGGCTGGGGCTTCTCTCTTAACCTATTGTTTCATTATATATTAAAAAAAAAATTAAATAAATAAAGAGAGAGGAAAAAAAAAGAAAATAAATTGAACGCATCCTGTGACCTCTTATCAAGCCATCGGGAAGAAAAACAAACAGCCCATTCATCTAAAGGCTGAGGGTGTTTTTGATGTGACTGCTGGACTCGTTAAATCCGTCAGGCTGGGCTAGCGCAGAGGGGTCAGGACCATCACTCTCCCCTTGCTTTTTATGACTTTTGGGCCAGGCAGGAGCTGTTTGTTTGCCAGGGTTTCTATATCCAGCATTAGGCATTTCCCAGCTGGCCGCAGCCTCCTGTCCCCCCGGGACCGCTGTTCCCTGTGTGCAGGAAGTCTTTCATTCCCCTCTTATCTGCAAACCAGAAGATTTTAATGGCTGATTTTTCTTCTGCTCCATGTCCCCTCCCTTTTTTTGGCCAAACACGTATAATTTTCTAGTTCTCTTCTTCCAAAGGAGGTGACATTTGAGGGAAAACAATGCCATTGCTTTATTTATCTCTTACCTATGGTATTAGTTTGTTTTTTAAAATTATTCTTTTATAACTGCTGTACTCTTGAAGAAGTGGACTTATGCTTTGAAGTGCTACAAATCTGACCTAGCAAAATCTCAGAGAGTCTTGGTTCACACACACCCACAGAAACTTGTTTACATCATGCCCATAAAACACCATATTCACTTCTCAGATCTTTGGCTAAACTCTTAGATTTTTAAAGCCAGAAGGGGTCATCAGGTCACCTGTGTTAAGCAGATCTATAATTCCAGTCTTAGTATTTCACCCATTTCCCACTGCAGTGGGGTTAATAAATAATTTTCAGCTATATTATATCTTTCAGAAAGGCATCCACTCCTGATTTTCTCCACGTTAAAAAGAAGTGGAGAACCCACCACATCCACTAGGTCATTCAACTTTAGCAAAACACTTAAAATATCTTCTGAGTAGAAACTGGTGTGCTATTCTGACCTAAGATGCAATCCTATGGACAAGTGTTTTCCAGCCTGAGAAGAAGAGCACAGTTAATTGAATAACTCTACTGACCAGATGCATAAAGGACATGGTAAGGACTCATATCATGTGATTCAACCAATTTAAAGAAAACTGAAGTTACCAGAGATCCATCCCTTTTTTTGTGATGTGCAGCTTGGCTGGTGGCTTGTACTGGCCTCACCTGAAGTCCCTACAATAATGGGCATGCCAAAGGGAATGGCTTGAGTATTATTGAAATCCCAAGGACTGGGATGGTCCTTTGAGCACGAATATGAGGACTGTGACTCCAGCTTCTTGGAGGAAGGGAAATTGTCCATCCAAAAAGTCTTTCATGAGAGAGGACAATGTGTTTTTACTACTGTATGACTGAGAAGAAACCCCAGCATTCTTAACAAGATATTTTATTCCCTGGCCTTCTCCAGGTGGGCAGTGGGGGTGTGGGCTGTGTTGACTTAGTCCAACACCAGAAAATCCCACATCTATACTACCTTCATGCCATAGCCAGCCCACCGAATAATTGAAACATCAGCAGGCGCTGCCTGAAAACAACTAGAGGGTAATCCACAAATGTAGGCTCTTTTGGTACCAATACAGATTTAAAATTTCCAGCAGAGATAGTACAGCAAATTTAAATGAAACTTATAAATACGTAACTGAAAATTAGACCTTAGCATGGTTAAAATTATTTCTTTAGGTGCATCATTGCTATTAGTGATCATTTTCTAGAAAGCAGGACATGGTAAAGTGCAATGATATATCATAGTGAAACACTGTTTGGAATTTCACTTGACCTTTCAGTCTTGGTACTTTCCATATTAATCCCATGCTGCATAAATTATAAGAGGAAAGATAAATATTTAGTTTCTTACTGTTCTGAACAAAGTCCCACAATGTTTTCTTTGCAGGCTGAAGCAATTCAGAGGCAACCAGGAAGGAGGCAGGCAGCCCGATTGTCTTCCCATGATACTGGTAACACAGACTGCACATCTAATTGCAAAAACAGAGAATAAGGAATGGAACTGCAGGCAGGTTTTTTTCAGATTTTCAGAGAGACGTAAGTACAGGAGAGTGGAAGAAGAAGAAAGGGAAATAGAAGACTAAGGAAACAGACTTTATTCAATTCACTGTGGTACCTAAATTTGCTGTTGATTTATGGAAAGACTTCCAAAAGACAAGTTAAGCCCCCTCCCTCAAATTAATATTCAGTACAAATTACTCTCAGAGGCTTTGAAAATTTCCCCAACAGGTACTTCAGGAAAGAAAAACAAAACAAAAAAAATTCCTCCAAATGAAAACATACAGCTCAGAATCTGATTTTTTGTTTTCTCTCTGATTTATTGGCCTAAATTAGGACTGTTTGGTATGAAAATTTTGCCCAGTGGATTAAGATATATGTAAGCAATTTTCCTTGTATTCCCACCCCAGTGCTGGAGTCAAACGCATTTCAAAAACTTGATAACGTTTTTGAGTAGGTCTAATGGTTAACTCAAACCAATTACCCTGAGTGACATCAGTGCTTTCTTTAATTTATCTTTGGCTCTCTTCAGTGAGCTAAATCTGCGTCCAGAAGCCTCTTGTAAGTTCCCATGAAGTTTAGCTCCAGTTTTTGGCTTCAGCAGAAGCAGAAATTGCACAGTGCAGGGACTGTGAATTAAATCACCGTTGAAGATGATTGTAGATCTACAAGGGAAGAGGACAAGGGTGGGTATTTGGTACCAATGCTGAAACTGGAGGGGTAAGTTAAAGCAGAGAAGCGAGGAAGAAGGGAGACAGCTGATTAAAAACTGATATCTTGTATTTTTAGGAAGTTTGAAACTCACTGTTTAACTGTCTCTGGTTTTACTGATCTTGCTGGCAACTTGAACAGCTGATGTCATGGACTTAGTTTTCAGATTGTAGCAGAATTGACACACATCAAATACACAATCAATTTTTGTGTGGAGCAGAGTTGGAATTCATAAGGCATGTTCATCTGCTGAGTTTCTTTGCCTCCTAAAATATCTTCATTTCACTAAAACCACAATATGCTGATGGTCTTGAGGCAAAAGGACTTCCAGAGCCTTTAGAGGGAGTCCTATACAAAGAGTAAGTGTGAAACTCTTGGAGACTATCTTATCCTCTCATCGAGTGTTAATGGGATTTGTATTGATTCATTGATGGGAGATTACACTGCTTAGTGTCTTTGTCATTAATACTTATTGGTAAAATGTACAACATGTGGAAGGTCAATATCTCATCCATATCCTTTTGGGTTTTTTTCTAATTTGGAACCTCAGAGTTGGAAAAGGGGCTCTGAGATAACAGCCACCTGCAACAGGGGCTGTTAAAAGAGGCCCCAGCTACCAGCAGCCAAGAGGAGATCTTCAAACACTGATTTTCAAAAACAGATTGGCTTCACTTCTTCCTATACATACAGTACCAGAATGATATAAAAAAAAAAAAAGACAAATATTTATACATATGGCTAATGAGAGCACCTGGCATAGCAGGCAAACAACTAATGGGAAAAAGATGGAATGGATGTGGATCTCACGGTGTGTGTTGCATCCCAAGCAGCTTGTTTTCTCTACTGATGTCTCCTTCAAAGAGCCTTTTGCTCCAGTGAATGAATGTGCTAGAGCTACTGCCCTTGAAAACAGTTGGGTTCCCACTCTACCTCAGGGCAAAAGCAAAAGCCACCAGTCTTCAGAGGAGGGCCTGTTAAAACCTTCAGGTACCAGTGTCTTTGCAGAGATGTCTGACAGGCTGGTGATGGCACTTGGATAGAGACAGATGTCTCTTAGGACCTGGGCTGGCACCACCAATTTATCTCATGTTCACCACAAAAGAACCATCACCTTATAAAGACTTTCATTTATTGCTAGTGACTGATGAACCTCTGGAGGTTTGCTTGGGACAAATACCAATTCAGCTGCCAAACCTTATCTGAACTATCTGAACCTCTCGTGTCTAGAAAAATTGGGCTGGAAATCTCATCAGATAAGGATTTACTCTGTGATTGACTCTAGTTATTGCTTCCAGATGGGATAGAATTACTGACACTACTGCCCTTTTGCTTGGTATTTGGTGTATCCAATTCTGGCTCAGAATACAGGAAAAAAGTATAGGTGCCCAAAAAATATACATAAATTTTATGTTGTATACATTTTGATTGATCTTCATTTTTCTAGTTTTTATCTTCTATTCTTCATTTCCTAATTGTTCCTGAACTTCAGAGAAATCTGCATTTTTTCAGCAGACAGTCCTCTGATTCCAATAAAATCTTTGAACATGGGCCTGCCTTGTTTTGGTAAGAGTCATAATTAAAGTAGATAATCAGGAAGGGTGGGAGATGATCGTACCACATCATTTAAGAGAGCTGCTGAATGAAAAGCCAGTATATATACAGATTACTGAACTGCCTGCCTGAACTTTTCCTCTTTTTTTCTCCTTACATAAAGAAGTTAGATAAATATTCTGTTCAAAAGATGCCCACAACAATTCCATTTTGTAAATATTTCCTTTGATTCTTTAAATATTTACAGTGTAGCTGCATTTTTAAGTGCAATGTTTCATTCAATAAACAAGTAATTTTTTTTTTTAAATTTTTTTTCTTTCTCATTTCTTGTTTTTCTGACATTTCAGGAATTGTTTGTTGGTGTTGATTGACAACAGTGCCCACCTCCTTGGCCGGACTTCTACTGAACAAACATAAAACTGAATATTCCTTTGTTTTACTCTTATCGAATAAACAAAAGGCTACTGTAGCAGTAAAGAAGCAACCAAAATCCTACAGAAAGGCAATATCACTGGTAGGAGGAGGGAAAAGGCTGGCACTGACAGTGGGCCAGGAATCTGTGAGAGTGAGAAACTCGAACTTTACATCAGAAGTGCAAAGATCCAGAATGGAGCTGAGGTTGTTCAGATGGTTTTTCAGTGTCAAGCCATTGCTTGTTAGGGACTGGCAGATGCACCAGAGGGATTGGGATAAAAAGGCAACAGAAGGTGGTAGGTTTGAGAAAGCAAAGCACATCTTGCAAATGAGAAGAAAAAACGTCCATTACTGTGAATCTGTGATATGTCCACAAGCACCATGAGATTTTGATGGTGCAGCATCTTCATGCAGGGTCATCTAGTGATTAGGAAGGGAGGAATTCCCAACTGACTGCAGGTCAATGGTCCCTCTAGTTCTCCAGCCTGTCTCTGACAGTGCCAATTTTGAAAGATGAACTGTGGACTGGTTTCCCAAGGGAAGCAGTGGAAGTCCCATGTCAGGGGACTTTTTCAACTAGACCAGACAAAACACTAGAAAATGTACTGTAGCTGTAGCGAGCAATTGTGTATCAGCAGAGAGATGGGTTGAATGATCTAATATGGCTCTTCCATCTGCAATTCCTGTGAGTCTATGAATCACATTTCTGTGTGGCAATGCAGCCGAGTAAATACAGTGCAGAGCAGCAGCAGCAGCTATCTTGGTATCTCTGTAACAGTAACATGAGTAAATTAGGCAGACAAATTCCAAAAAGGGATACATTTGAGTCTCCAGTTCTAAATCCATCTGTTCAAACTGACTATAGTGCAGTGTGCTACTGCTAATTCCTAAATGGTTCAGGCTGGATAACAAGATATTTTGTGTCAGGTATGCTATTAGCAAAGAACTAAACCATTATTTGTTCATGTTTTGTTGTATAGAACTAGTGTTCCCTAACTCAGCACACTTTGGATTAATACAAAGACTGACCCAGCTATCTATAGCCTCTGTGAATTTTAACTTTAACCATATGGAAGGATCTTGCAAAAGTAGACTATAAAATTGAAAATATGTCAATTTAAGATGCAAAGTGTCTTCTGACTGGAAAAGCAAGGGTGGAAGGATTGAAACATCTTATTACCAGACAAATGTGCTCAAGCTTCATCCTGGTCCTGTGCCCAGATAATCCAGACATAAATGAATTCATGGACATTTGGGTAGGTGTCAAAGCTAACCATATGTCAGACTAACCAAACATTTCTTTCGTGCATCCAACCAAGTCCAGTGGGTCAACTGGGCTTAGAAAAAACTCTAACTTTGTTGATTGATTTGGGAAAGGGAAGTATCAAACATATCAAACTTCATCGTCAACAGTGATCACTACTGAACAGGATTATGTGGAACATATTTGCATGATACTTCTGTGGAAATAGGGGCCATATAGAGAGATGTTACACAGATGTTACACAGTTGACAAAAAGTCCAGTGTTTCACTCTGAATATTTAACAGGAGAAATTTCTCTAGCAGCCAAGAAGATACTTCTTCATAAATCAACAGGAAAAGAAATGTTTATGACTTTTCTTGGGTTTTTTATTCATTCTGGCTGCAAACTCCTATAATCCCAATCAGCAAAGGTTTCTTTTTCTCCTCATTGCTCCATCTGACCCCTCCCAGCCATGATCTTTCCACAGCCTTCTTAACTATCTCCATTAAGCGTTATTCCATTTCCTGAGGTTGTTGCATGATATTTCTGCCACACGTTTGGGATAATATTTGATGACTGGTGATCCTAAAAATCTTGTTCCCCTAACTGGCTTCTGAGAGTGCAAGAAGGTCACCACCTCCTGAGCATCATTTCTAATGCTGGAGGCCTGCAGCACCAGCGGATTGATTTGGAAAGACAAACCAAGCTTTCTAGGAATTGACACATTTGAAGCTCTTCAATCTCAAATGTGAATAGTGTGGTTTGGGAAGAGTGATTATTACTGCACACGTACCTGTCTGTGGTGGTCTATCCCTGTAGGTCTATGCTCTCAGCATTTACAGCACATCCAAATAGAAAGGCTGAGCATTTATAAGGGACATCATTTGGGACTATATGCCTACATATCTTTGAGTCTGTGAGTATTACACCCACACCACTGAATGCCCAGGTTTTAAGTTGTCAACAGGCCTTCACCAGTACCCTGAATGACTATTCATAAAGATACTGAAGAATTCAGTTTCATGACATTTAAACCTGTTGATTTATTCATTTTGAACTGCAGCATAATTCCTTTACTATTCTTCATTCATTTTTCCCTTGTTTAAAAAGTTTCATTCACCTGGTCATAAATAAGTAAGTAAGTAAATAAATAAATAACCAGCACCTGGCTTGGGTAACCAATTCCACACCTTTGTGGAGAATGAAATTGAACTGTTTATAAATAAACCATAAGCTAAAATGTGTTTGCATAAACTGTTTGATAAACACTTAGGAAAAGAGCTACTAGGAAGAAAAGAATACATCTTGAGATTTTTCACTTGGAAAATGAAAACCATTTTCAGGTGGGGGAAATATTTGCACCCTTTCTTCTATTTTTGAACTGACTCAGCCACTAACAGAAAATATTGACAAAGGTAACAGATCACGGGTTGAACTTAATAGTTGAAAAGTTTTTCCACTAAATCATAAAAATGAGTTGGCCTTGTTTATTACTGTTAAGGGGGACTGTCTTGTCTGTAGCCATCTTAAGAGTTTGGCACCTGATCTGGACAAATCAGCCAAATCCCCTTGACAGTCAAAGGAAAGAAACTGGCCCCTTTCCAGTCCAGCCTAAGAAAGACATC
Source organism: Cephalopterus ornatus (assembly GCA_013396775.1). NCBI lineage: Eukaryota > Metazoa > Chordata > Aves > Passeriformes > Cotingidae > Cephalopterus > Cephalopterus ornatus. The sequence goes on along the minus strand of VZRE01004391.1, from coordinate 71,533 downwards.
TGCAGCAGGTCCTATGAAGAGAGGCAATCTGGACAAGTAGCTTTGACATCCAAATTTTTGCTGGCTAAAGCTGGGTTAGATGAGTTCCCCAAGAAGGTCCTTTCAAACCAAGACAACATTTGTTTCTGATGCTATTTACAAGTGCTTCTCATCGATCAAAGGACCTATAGGCATCACATGAACTATATGTGTATAAACCCAGTAATAACAAAGTGCAGAATCGTTGCCATAGCTGTAGAATGAATGCCACCATTTAATAATTATACGTGAATATTTACATTATATCTGTTTTGTACGTGGATTTGCTAAAAAGGAATCTACAATTACCACAAACAAACTGCTTATACAACTTCAGGGCAAAATACACTGCAACTAAACTCAGGAAGGATTTTTATTACCTGTAGGTTTCTGGATTAGGCAATGCATTCACCAAGAGGTTTGTACTATAATATAGCCCCCAAACTTAAATGTTGTGACATTAGCAAGTAGCTTATAATTAAAGTATGTTGCCATTTCACCAGGCTTTCATTTATAGGAGAAAGTGCAAATTCTATTCTCTGTGAACTTTAGATACATCCAACTTTTTTCTTTGTTCTTTTCTTTAAAGCTTTGCAACAAATGCATGTCCATATGTTTATATTAGTTAATCTAGTATTAAACATATTGGCTGCGCAAAATGTTGGCATGCATTAATAAATGTTTTCAGTTTTTTATTCTTTTTTTTTTTCCCCCCTTACTTTAAATTCTTCCTTTGACTACACAAGCAACAGCTGTCTAGCTTCCTGTTCAGTACTGGATCTAATGCCTCCACAGAAATCTAGGTCAAAACACTTGGAATGCATGAATATCAAACAGAGTTTTCAAAACAGCAAATGAATACATCTTTAACTGGTGACATTTTCCTGTAGCATATGGCTGCAAGCTCAGGGGACTGCATGCTTTTTTGATGAATATGTTCCGTCAAAAACTAAGGAATGGCAGTGAGCTTATATCACCTTCTGTTTTGCCTTATGAAACGATAATACAAACTCATAAATGGATACCACTATCACAAGACTCCTGCCTTTTGTCCAATCCCAAAGTAGTACAAGGCCTACTGGTTAAGAGCCTCACTCTTTGGTCATGTTAAAGTATAAAAGATAACTGTCAAAGATGCATTTTTGTAAAGCACTTGCCCATGTCACAGAGGGCGTAAGATTACCTGCATTTCCATACCAGTGGAAAACAGCAACATACGGTACCAGGAAAGGGGTAAAGATTAATTCTAAAATTCCACTAAGACATTAAACCACGCATATAATTTCTGTGAAAGAATAGCATGGTGGAACAAAGGTAATATTAAAATAGTTTAGCTCGACAACACAAATATGAGGGGAAAGTTGTACATTTTTAATGATAGAAATAAGAGAATAAAAGAATAAACTAAAATTAAAGTGCTGGCATCTCAATAAACCCCATATCAGCATAAAAGCGACAGTCCAAAGAAAGCTGCTCTAACAAGCTTGTCTGCTATTCTCTGAGAAGAAAGCACGGGTTTGGCAGCAACACCAGAGCCTGTTGAATAATTAACCAACTACCGATTCTGACCAGTAGGAAACGATGGAGCAATTATTTCTGGTCATGTATTCATCTTCTCAAATAGCAAAAAAACATTCCTGTCTAATACCTCCTTAGGTTGATGAAACAGGTAGAAAATCATCTAATTAAATACTCTTGAATATTCCATAGGACCTGGGGTTGGAAATGTGTGTCAGCTGGAAGTGCAGTGGCTCACTTGTGGGATTTGCAGGGGATTGTGCAGGGGTTTAAGATACAATTGTGGCCAAGGTCTCTGCAGGTTCTGACCTCCAATACCCAGTGAGATGAAGTGGGGCAAACAAATGCTGAATTCAGGTTCCGCATAAAGCACCCAGCAGGTTTTTTTCTGGGTTGACATTCATGGAGCAAATGTGAAAATTGAGCCCATCTCATTAAGATATGACTATACAAAACTGTGTTTTTGTATGAAAGTCTGATTTTAAACATCTCTTTGAGTCACATAAGGGCTGTCTGCTGCTGAGTATGTATCAGGGCTTCTCGTGTATTGTGAAGTTTCTTTTCGGTTAAGTAGCGTCCCTCCACTTTCTGTCCTTCATCTCCCAAGTACCATATGAAACCAACCAGGAATCTAAATTTCACTGTCCCTCTCTGATAATTCACTAGTTTCACATCACCTTGCTGGCTCAGCTTGTAGCTCTAGGCTTAGATTGGGGAAACAGGATCTGAGAGAAAAAATCAGAATTCAGTGGATTTTGAGTAGTTTATTTAACAGATCTTGTAAACAAAGCGAGTTCACTAAAAGATGGGTGGATGAACGATGAAATGGTCAAACAAAGAAAGGTTATCATTAGCCTCCTATTCACTCCTAACAGTTATAGGAAGTATATCTGTTTTCAAAGCCATTTCAGACAGGTACTTTACATATGTTTTGCAAAAAAAGTGTTTGGTTAAATAAAAATGAAAAATATCAATCCATTTGAAATAGATAGTTTTATTTCCCTGCATGTTTCCACTATTTCTAAGTGCAGCTTTGGAAACACACAGTCTCTTTTTTCCCCTCTTTTTGTATTCCTTGCTGTCTTTTATATATTTTATTGTCACTCAGGTGAAAATTCATTACATTTAACCCTAGAAAAGGAACAGCACTTGTTTAACCTTCACACTATGAGCAGTTGTATTTTTTATAAACACCCCTATTAGCATAATATCTATAGTAGGGGTAAACTGATCAAACTATGGATGTATTTAGTCATTAGTGACTTTATGTCACCCAGTGGTCCACTTAATATTTTCTCCCTGGTTGAGAAATATTAATAATTAATCCCATGTTATTCATTTGAATGATTGTCCTTTAGTTCAGCAAAATAAAAAATAAGGCCATTTTCACAACGCCTTTTTGAAAAGTTGGATGACATTTTTTAACATATTCTTTCCATTTATGACACTGTAAATTTTTATTGTTGCAATGGCTTAACTTAGGTACATTTTTTCTATCAGGAAAGTAGTCAAATTTGCATTCAGTTGGTGTTAGGTGAATGAACAAAAATGCCTGGCTGGTACGGAATGAGATGTAACAAATCAAATTATTTCATTTTGAAGATGGAGATATATTTTCTCTGAAATCAATAGGAAAAAAAAATACTACAACTTAGTTGTATTTTCTTTAGTTTTAGAATTCCTCTATTTACATTAAACAGGAGGATCTGTACACTTACATATCAGTCCAGCTATGGGAAAGAGAAAGACAGCAGAGCTACACAGCTATCTGAGCAGGGACAGTAATGTTTGAGCTATGAAAGCAAAGCTCATTTATGTTCTAAGCTTATTTTATTTTTCTTAAATCAACATTAAGAAGAAAAAGTTGAGATATTAATTACCCGTTTACTGCCAATGTAGCGGAAAATGTAATTTATAGACCACTTGCAAAAAAGTGCTTGCTTAATTTAAGAACTCAAATTATTCAAATAACATTTTGAATTTGATTATTCGTATAATTGAAATGTTGCTCTCACAGCCTGAATTGCTTCTCTGAGTTATAACCTCAGCAACAGTTAACTAAGACCACACTCGCTGTGGAGATTGTCATAAATGTGAGCAGGAAAGGAAGGGAGACTGAGCTGAGGTACAGCACTTACCTGGAGAAATTTATGGGCCAAACATCAAGGTTTAATTGGAACTTGGCATTTCCACAAGTTCTCTACACACAAAGCTGTTGCCACGCCCTTTGTTTTCCTGTATGGACCATATCAAATTAATTTGGTTCCACAAATCTGCATCCCACAAATCTGAGTGATATGAAGAAGCCAAATTGTCCATGCCTGAACTGGCTGACTGTGCCTTTGATCAGGTGCCAATCACCGCGTTGCTACCGAGGCACAACTGAATTTATATTCTGGTCCACCAAGTCAGACATTTTGGAGCTGCAGCTGTACAGGTGTTGGACTGAAGTTTACCCAGTCGTTCTATAACAGCTTCCTGAAATCTCTACAGTGTCCTGCTACCAAATATAGTCTGTGGAAAACTTACACTGAAAGCAGGGATCCCACTTCAGAAATTCTGACATGAATAATATGACATGTATTTTCCTTTTCTGCAATGCGAAGAAAAATGGGGCTGAATCAATACGTCCAGATGCAGGCTACTTGTTGACTAAAATCTTTATTTTACTTAGCAGAGACCTTTGAATTCAAAGATATCTGCCTGTATCTTTTCAATTTCCAAAATAAGTGTTTCCTATCCATAGTAAGAGGGTGAATGAGATTAAATGGGATGAAAGACAAAGGCAACATTTCATACTTGGCACCTAAAACACTCTTAGAAATAAATCTTCTGAAGCACAAAGCACACAAGGCTTTAGTGAAATTGGAGAAGACCTACTTTATATTTCAAAAATGGATTAAGATATTTAAACAATCTTGCATCCATACAGAAAGAGTCTCACCTGGCCTAGCACAAGTTTCATTTCAATGCACCTGGACTTTCTTAGTAATAGTATCTCAGCTTTTCCAGGATTTAGAAAAGAGATTCAGACAGATCTAATGCTAATTTTTAAATTCTCTACAGCAAATGCATGGCAATTACTTTTCACTTAATATGTAAAGAATATTATAGTTATTTATTAGATATATATTAGATATAATCATTAACAGTAATCTATTATTTTTGGCACAATTTCCATGATATTATCCTGCTCTCTCTCTACCTGGCTGTTAGTGAAGCCAAGGGATACTCAGGAGAAGCAGAAGCTCATGTTAGGGTGTCTGACTATAAGAGAAAAACATTGAGGTTTTCTTCCCACCAAAGAAGGGAGCTGAGAAACATCACAAAAATTCATAATGGGAGACGTACCCACAAAAGTTTCTCATTTCTCATGTGTCTAGGTGGACGTAATGGTGCATATTTTTTAAGTTGGACAAGCAATATAACTTCTTTCAATGCCTCAAAATGACCGAAAACTTTTTTGCTGAAAAATACAAATAACAAAAATTAATACTACAACCTGAAGTTTACTCAGAAACACTTAAGAAGTGTTTATAAGCAATGAAAAATTAAAGTGTAACAAAAAAAAGTGCCCCACAGCTTCAGGTATAGGTATTTTTACTTGTGTTACTCATGACTAGAAGTTCTCAGGAATGCATATCAGTCCATTGTGAAAACTTCTTTGGACTCTGATGCTGTTATTTCAAATCTAATGACATCCTGCTACATCAAACAAATCAAAACAGACCCCAAACTGTGGGATTTTCAAAGGAAATGTGATGATTCATGTATCATTGAGTTTAAATACCTACCTTCATCAGAATCTAAATCCTATCCACAGTCAAAGACTTGGTGTATAACAAGTTGGAAGGATTTTAAATGACAGATGAGCTTTGAGAATTATGGATGAAATTAAGTAGAGGTGTTTTGGTTTTTTTTTCCCAAATTCTCAATGTCTCCAACAACTATGCTTCATACTTCGCTGCTGAGAATATGAAACACTTGGACAGCCAATGGCACGAGTTTTTCCGTCTTTTTTTTCACACCCTTCTTTCCCAGCTTGTCTTTTCTTGTTTAGTCTTTTCTTTTCTAAACAAGTCTAATTCACTCTTCACATTTCAGCTTCCCCATCCTCCAATCTTTATTATTCTTTCCTTCTAGTCAGCCTGCCTTTCAGCTGGGAAAAAGAGGGGTTAATAAAGCCACGATTAAGCTGTAAAAGGCTGACATTTAGATATCAACTATGAATCAACAGCTGAAGTATTAGTGGAAATGATTCTGTAATTTTTTTTTCTCTCTCTAACACGGGCACCCTGTGCTTGCAGCTCTTCTCTTGTATTCCACTTTTCCAAGGTGCAAAGGGACAAACTGCAAGTTGTGTCACTCCATCCATGGCCTTCCCCCGTCGTACGCTGGCCTGCCAAGTCTCACTGATAAAAAAATCAGAATCCTTTTGCCCGGAAAAACTAAAGGTGGAGTTATTAAACACAGCGGAGCAGCTTATCTCGGGAGCATTTTACCCTCTCTCACAGGCAGCCAACTGAGGCGTGAGCCAAACTAGACAGAGAGAGACGGAGGAGAGAGGCAGCACAGAGACCCCATTAGCGATTCCCCCGCCGCAGTCTGAGTGGCAGCTGGGAACAAGGCACTAACTGTTTGCCCATTGCCCATTCTTGTGTTATTGGGTAAAATAAAAGTTCTTTTCTCTGAGAATCTTTGTACAATAAAACAACTCTCAGTCATTCGCGAGTCAGGGGAGAGGAGAAAAGGGCCTCAGTGTAAAGTGCTGCAAACTGGCACATTGTTTCCAGTCATTTTCTCACTATTCACATATAAGGGGAAAGGAGAGGGGGAAAAAAAAAAAGGGCAGAGGGATGAGAAAGGAGGGGGAGGGAGGAGGGGCAGCTCAGGGTATCTTTTGACAGAAATGTCAGATGTGCGGGGCTGCTGGGGGAGGAGAGGGTGAAGTGTGTGTCTAAGGAGGGCAAGTTTTGCCTGAAAGTCTCCAGCTGAACTCCTGGCCACAGGCTTCCCCCAGCCCTGACTCTTTGCCCATCACCTTTTTCTCTCCTTGGCTGAGATGGGATAGAAACCAGCTTCTCTGAGACCTGGAGGTCGGAGTGATCCAAACACTGCTCTGCAGAGAAAGGACAAGATGGGCACTCCTCTCCCTCCCCTTGCTGCATTTCTCATGGTTTTCCTAATAACAGACACACTTAGCAATTTAATTAGCAGAAACTCCACAGAGCTGAAGGTCTGACTCCTGCACATGACATCTTATATTTCCAGGGATCAACAGCATAATAAATAGCCAGACAAAGGTTTTTAATGAAATCTTTTATTCAAGAGTCTCGCATGAACTTGGCTCATATTAGGTGTTTCCACAATAATAATAATTAAAAAACCAAAGAGCCACGTGATGTTGGTTAATGTCCAAAGCAGGGCTTAATAACTCCCTAAACCACAATTGCAAAACTCCTCTGCCACTTGGATGAACAAGTAGTTAGAAGTCCTGACTGCAGCTTCTCTACTCAGAAGTTACATACTAAGGTCTGAAATTCAGAGAAAAGCATTTCTCCCAGCAAAAATTCAAGACCCTTAAAATCATTGTGAAGTGATAACACAAGAGAAGACAGGATTAGTGGCGCAATAACAAAGTTTCTGGTATTTTCTTCCTGGTTCCTCTAAAGCAGGAAAGACAAAAGCACCCTGAAAGGGACAACAAAAGTGCAAATCTGAAAGTGAGAACTTAGATGACTGATAAAAAAGTGGTAGGTCAGAGCTAGGCATGGCAGCAGGACAGATGGAAAATTATGGTACAGTATTAGCTTGATGACTAATTTATTCTCATGCCATTACCTGGATGTAGATCCAGTCTGAACAGAGAAGCTGCTGGATTTCTTGACCACGCGCACATCAAGCCATCCCTGACATGGTCTATGGGGTTTCTACTAATGGGAGCCTGCAACTCCCCAAAACCTTCCATCAGAAATCCCATATATGATTATACACATCATGGAGTCCTCAGTGAATGTCCCCTGCCAGAGTCTCACTCTGTAACTTAAGTTACCATGGGATTTTAATTCAGTAGAGGGAGCTGTGAGTGAGAGTGATGCAGTTCCAGCTGAGGGAAGATTGATTGTGTTCATTCAGCCCCCCCAGCCTGAAAATGCTCCCTATTTATTTTATTCAAGTTCTTGTTACAACACATCCCTGAGTGGCCAAGTCGTTTTTTTCCACTAGCAAAAGTCCTTTCCTTTTTCCCTGTTCACTTCTGTGATACAATCAATCCCAAGAGCACTCTGGTATTTCACTCTGGTTTTGCCTCTCTAGTGCCAAATCTGTTTCGTGATGACTATGTGTATCACATTAGAGAGAGCTCAGTATTTTCGAGAGCTCATAGAAAGACTTGGCTGCCACTTGTTTTGTATTTAAACACGGTACTGATCTGGACCAGATACATCCCAAGCTTTGGGATGGCCCTGACCTGAATCCGAGCAATTCAATCTAGAGTATCTCTAATGCCATTGGCAAGCTAAACTGGTGTTAAAGTCAACATATACAGTGATTTTATATCATGATTACAATGATTTCACAGATTTGTGGCTGCCAGTGAAGCCCAACATAATACTGGAGAAATAGTTTTACCACTTGAACTGTCATCCAGTAAAAAAAGAAATTATTGGCCAGAGACTAAAGGATAAAGTAAGTTCAAGTACTGGAGCAGAAGTCTGTGAGTCAGAACCAATCCAGCAGAAACCAGAAGTACATTTGCACATAAGTTAGTAAATTATGCACTTGTCCCCATAGGAAACCCACTCAGCAAACAGAGTATTATAAGATGGGTGTTGTTCTCTCCAAAGCACCTGAGGAGCCCTCGTCTTTTCCTGCTGTCCATGGAATTGGAAAGATTTATTTGAGCACAACCTGCACACTGTATCAGGCAAGGACTATTGCAGTTGGCCTCTCAAGACTCTGCTCAGCAAAACTGAAGTCTATTTCTCTATGTGGGCTCTTATCTTTTGGAAATAGGCAGTTTTCTCATTTCAAAATTGGGATAAATAAATAGCGTTGTCATTAACTGAGCTTCACAAAGCTTTTGTACAAACTAAACCAAACGAGAAAATAAAAAATAGCATGGGTGCAACACTTTATTTGCTTACAGTTTTCCTTTCACCTTACTTCATATGTAGTCTATCAAGGCTGATAGACAACACAAATACACTAACTTGCTCCATGGGTCCAAGTCAGTGATAACAGTTTTCAGCAGAAAATAGCAGAGTAATGGTACATGAAGTAAGGACACCCTGTCAACTGATAACAATTTTTGTCATGTTCAAATATGTAAAAATCCGTTTTACGCTGAATTTCCTTGGTAAAGTTCCTGTGCTGTTCCTCACCTCTAGTTCAGCTAGAAGTGAGTTCTGTAGCAATGGAAATAGTGGCTAGAGGTGGATCTACTTCTCTATAGATGGGTAGAACAGGTCAAACACATTTGGAAAGTTTCACAGAGCTGCCTGTGAAGGAGAAACACTCACAGAGGGTTTCATCTTTGTTTAGTGTCAGATGAAAAAGACCCTTCTTGTCATAGTTTACAGCATATTTGAAACTGCTTTGTCCCATTAGCCCAGTCAACACCCTCTTGCTTATGTGAATTATGAGAAATCTTTACATTCATAAGCAGTGGATTTAAAGGTGAGTGAGCAAAGCAAAGCTAAACTTCCACAGGCACCTACTGAGTGTAATTTTGGGCCATTAAAATTATCACCACTGTCATTAATGTTATTGTTATTATTTTATGTTGCTCTATCATGTCGCCAAAAGGCTTTAAAGAAAGATAAATAGGAAATCTGGAAAAACACTTTTAAATTAGCATGTAGCTATTAGAAAAGTCTGTAAAAAGTCCTGTTAATGCAATGTTGTGTGGAAAATTTCTTAAAACTGTTTGTCTTGCAAGATATCATGATGAGGACACAGGAGGGTCAAAATGATGGAAGTATGGAGAATGAAGAAAAAATACATGTGGCCATTGGATGGAGAAAACAAGAGTCAAAGATTTTCAAATGCTAAATTTTGCATCTATTCAACTATATACCAGCACAACTTGCAGTTACTTTCTTTTTAGAATTATTACTTAAGCATTTGCTTTGTTATTTAAACCTATCCAAAACACTCCTTTTCCTGGGAGTTTGGGGTCTAGAGTGAAAGCCACGAGAGATGTCAAGTCTGTGACTAGAAACTCCTGACTGCTGCTCCTTCCTCTGCTGCTGATTTACTTGCTGATTTGGAGGCCACTATTTTATATTCCTTTGGAATAATCACCCACATTCAGCAAAAGTAGTGGCTGAGTCCCTATTATTCCCATTATTTAATGTAGCAAGTACATTGCATGAAGGTAAAGCTGATATACAATTTATTGTGATTTTTTTTCTTTGCTGTTCCATCTTCTAAGCAGTTAAAATTCAAAGGCCATGCATAAAATATGAGGGAAATAACAAATTCAGTTTTTCAGTGTGAATTGTGTCAGGCAGAGTTTTCCAAAGGCCTTTGGATTCGAGCATAACTTCATGATTTCAGAGGCTTATAAATGACAACAGCATTTTAACCTTAAAGTGTGTCATGAAAATGAAACTGGAGAGTTTTCTCTGCAATTCTGACTTCAGAACATATGCTACATGGAATAACCTTCCAGCTCAAACTTCTTTGCTTTTAGCAGCCACAGTCAGAGCCGTGACTGAGGGAAGAAAATGTGCCAGTGCACCCTTGAACAGAAGGTCAAGGAGTCTCACTGGAGTTACCAGTGAAACTATACATCCATAAGCAAATACAATATTTTATACCATAAGTAAATGAATTTTTTATTAGTGTGATAGTCACATAAAAAGAATGTTTATGATTGTGATCATCAGATTGTCAAAGTGGTTCAGGCCTGGCTCCTTGGAGGTCTCCAGGAAGTTTTTCAAAGGAGTTCTGTGTCATCTGAACTATTCTTTAAACTCCAACTTCTACTTCCAAGTGACTTTCATGAATATCACTACTAATGCAAGGAAGTTGATGTTATTTCCTCTAAACTTGGCATCTATACCCAAAAGGACTCATTCAACTGAACAAAATTAAGCATCATTTAGGTGAAATGTAGTTTTTGAAGGATCATCCTGTACCACTTATCTTTAAAGAAAAACGAGTGTACACAAACACACATCCATGCAGCTCCCCAAATCTCTGAATAAACTCCTAACTCTCTGTGTACAGTGTTACTTGACAGAGTTATAGGGCTGCATAATTACCCCAACTCCTGCATCAGGCAGGGAAAGTTGGTGACATGTTGAGTGAAATGCTACACTGTGTTAATAACGGTTTTGAAAGAAATCAGAAAAGTTAATCATGTGTGGACACAGGGTTAAGAAGCAATGTAACAGACTATTAAGTTTAATATAGATATGTGATATAAGCATATGCAGACAGCCATTAGCATAAATTCATGTTACAGAAGAGCAGTGCAGCATACCGCGCGATGGATTTATAGCACACGCGGTGTGCACGGCGGGCACCAGAACGAGGGAGAAATGGGTCAACAAATTCATACACAGGTCTTGAGTCAGATCGGCAGACCCATGGCAAACACAACCAGCCTGCTTTTCAATGGTGGTGTTGTCTCAGAGTGACTATCTATCACACAGCAGTCAAATCGCTCAGCTGCTGTTTTCCATGGCTTTCAGGAGTAAGACATCAAAGTCTGGAGTGCACACAGGTCCTTTACTTTGCATTCGTACTCTGTGATGAGGACAGCTCCCACAGATCAATTTCTGCTCCCTGATTCTGTAATGGAGATACTGGTCAATTCTGCAGAAGAAAAAAGTTTGATGCTGCTCACCAAGGATAAGAATTTCAGAAGCCTCCTTATATTTGTCTCATGTACCTGATTTCAGGATCCCTCATTCATACTGTATTGATTTTGACTAGTTACAAACAGAGTTGAGTGAAGAATCTGTAACAAGTTCTGCGAATTTGCCTCTTTCTCTTTGCAGAATGCAAAATTATTCATTATACAAATTCACTGAAGAATTCCCCTGGTTTGCTAACTGCCTGCACTGCTATTTGACATCTAAATATATGTGGTTAAAACTGGCTCCTGTTAACTATTCTTTCTTGCAAAAATTGATTGCAAGCACATTTCTCGAAGATGACTAAAAAAAAAAAAAGTTCAAAATAATTTACAGTTAGATTTGCCACAGTGAATTGTGTCATATCCCCAGAGATTGCAAGATGGAATAGCAGGAACTCCTAAAGTTTGTTTATAACAACCTGGGTTTTGCCTCCTCATCTCACAGTTAGTGCAATGCAGAGTAATTGGGAAGAGGCTGCAACTGGACTTTTGGCAACATTTATAGCATGTATAAATTGCACTGAACCACTTGTCCTTCATAATCCCAGAAAGAGCTTTTACACTCAAGATGCCTCCTGCATTCTGTGTTCCTCCTCGCAATAAAAGCCCACAACAAAATAGTGGTAGGGTCTGATTCAATTTAATAGTGGTCTCCTCACAATACCCACAACTGTTTAATGTTATGAATCCTTAGAGCTATGCTACTCTTTTATCAACAAAAGAAAGGGTTACAACCTTGCCCATGTACAATGTTTTTATTGTATTTTGCCTTTGGGAATTGCCAGCCCAGTCTAATCTCTATCTAATTGTGTGTGAGAGAGAAAGTCCCCCATCAGCTCAAAGAGCCATTGATATTCAGGTGAGATCCAAGCTGTTTTCCAAAGTTTGATCATTCCTTCATCTTCAAGGACTGTTTGACACCTTATCACTCACACGTGAAATCAGCTTTAAAGGTGATTGTCCTTTGTGAGCTTCAGTGTGGGTCTGAATTTTGCTCACTGTATTTGCAAAATTGTCCAGATTTCAGGTTTTTAGCTGACCTTGACATGGAGGAATTTGCAGTTTGTTGTTTCAACAAATTACTCAATTAAGTCAATTTTCATCCCCTCTATAGCCCCAGTGCCCAAGACTGAACACCTTAAATCTATCGGCAATGTATCTCATCAGGACTCCTTCAGAGTCAAATCTAAAATGAGGACAGGAGCAATTCTAGTCCTGAAAATTGAGCTTGCACTCTGAAACACAAGTCTTTGGTTTTCATGGATGCAAAGTTGTCTTTAATAATTTTGTGACATTTGGCCTTTCCTGCATGAGGTTATTTTGGATCCTTGGGTTCTGCATTCCATTTGCTGTCTGAATGCTGGTTTTATCACTTGAATTGGAAGGAGGAGGATGGAGAAGAGATCACTGAAAGGACACCAATTGCTGGACTAGCAAAATAGACTTCTGCTGATTGCTCTAGGGTGCCAAAAAGCACTTTGAAGCCAGATTTCTTTGGGTATGGAAAAGCATTGGCTGGGATGACTCTTGGAACTGCTGAGCTGCTGGTTATAGATCACATGCTAAAGATGATCAGAAACAAAACACTGGGGTCCTGAAATCATGGTTATCTTGTGGACTAAGCATATAGGAGAAAAAGGCCTCAGTTTTGGGGGGAAGGAGAGGAGAAAGAACGGGGATGATATACACTTTCATCCATGCTACACATCTTGAAAAATAAGGAGAAAAGTGGAACAGTTGAGAGAAAATGTAACCTCTACACTGCAACCAAATGCAGTATATGTAAACACTGAAACAAATTGATTTATATAGTGAAGATAATTTATAAACATTTGATTGCCAAATTTTAGGAATGATATTTGGAATCTAGTACTTTCTTGCTACCACCCCCCTATCCTGTGCTGGACATTTCCATTTCCCTCTACCATGCCAGTTAATGTATCAGTATGAAAATAGGGAAGACTATAAAAAAAGGAGGATTTCTAGTGAAACCCAAATGCAGGTTTCATAGGAAGAGAGCTCCAGTGTTGTACTTGCCTTTGAGTGGCTGAAGAGCTCAGCTAACTGCTCTGTATTCCCAGCCTGGCTCCTTCCTCCCCACCTTAAATAAAAAGCCCTCCCATCGTGCTTATTAACATTCCAATTCATCAAAGCAATTGTTAAATAAAAAAAATAAAAAAGGGAAAAGAAAAAAGTTATTTCAGCACTGACGGAAATTATTCTAACGTTACATTTCAATAAAATACCCCCTCCCCTGGTCCTCTGTGTATAAGCAATCAATGGGTTAAGTTTAGATCACTAACGTATGTTCCATGACCCCAGAATGCTTCATCAAATGTACTCATTACCAACTGAGCAAGTGAATGAGTAGTTGTGAGCCGCAGTTTAAGCGCTGATGGGATTGTGTGTGAGCCCCAACGTGGCCGAGGTATTTAAATTTTGATTTTTGTAATGGGCTTTGACATGTTTCATTTCCTCCGAGGGAGCACTCAAGACCTCTGAAAGTAAATGTTGCTAAAAAGTCATCAAGGCAGAATATTAAAATGCCATCAAATGAAAATTTCACTAATGCAATCCGGCTAGGCCTTCAGGTACCCGAGCGAAAAGGGGAGTGTCAAAGGTCCCACTTCTTTTAGTGAAACATTATTTGTTCCTCTTCACTGACTGTTTCTCCAAAATAAATTATTTAAAGTCTTATTTCTTTTTTCTCCTGGGCCCTTTAAAGTTCAACTGCGCTGAGAGGAAATGTGGGGAGGGTTGCCAGGGGAAGGAGGTGTCATATGTAGAAATTTAACAAATTGCTGTGCACGCATCACGCGCCTGTGAAGATTGGTTTACACTCACTGGATGTCTGGAGCCTTGATACGGGCAGGGGACGGGCACTGACACGCTCTGGTACAGGGCTTCAAACAAGTGCAGGGGCAGAGACCCACAAGTGTCACGACAAGATCACAGCTCAAGGACAGGGGTCAGCCTAGAAGATATTAAGCCCATTCCCTAGGAAATGGGAGGGATTGGAGGGCTGGTGAGCTCACCCAGCACCTTCCAGGGTTCCTCTCCTCCCTTGGAGACAAGCAGGCTGCTGTAAATTTAGGAACCCATTCCCCATTGAAATGGTAAAGCAAGAAGCATTCAGAGAAGAGTAATGAGGTGGTAGGAAAGCAATGTGGTGGTGGGTGTAGGGATCTTTCTTTTCAGTGGAAGGCAGAGCAAAGGCAAAAGGCCATTGTGTTCCAGATAAAAGAACTGGAGATTTTGGTTTCCCTTCCACTTGTGTTATGCCTGAGTAAATCTGCGACTCTCTTGCTGTTCCTCCCGACTTACAACACTGGGCAAAACTTAAGCCCCTTGTTCCCAGGAATCTGGAGGCAAATCAGAGAAAAAAAATAACAAGAACTTTAAATAAAGAAGTATCATTCCGCTGAGCTTCATTCAGACTTTACGAGAAGGATGCAATAGAGGCACCCTGACCTCATGCAGAGTCCCTTCCCTGCTGATTTCGCCAAGGATATTGGAACAATGAACTCAACCAGTGGAACAGAGAAGAGGAGAACTGCACCATCAGGCCAAGCACTGATTGACCGAGCATAGGCAGGAGGTTTGCTATGGTCAAACTTCATAAAGCTGATTAACACTTCTCTGCCTGATACAGACACCACAGGAAGAGGGCAGGCAGCAACTGGCGGGGGACAAGCCACTATTAAAAGATGGTTGCAAAACAAGGGTTTCCAAATGATTCATAACTACCCTTTGTAACCTCCTTACTGATGTTTGTTTCTAGTGAAGGGAGAGAGCAGAGTAGTTTTTCCCTTCCCTCAGCCATTTGTGTATCGCTCTTTTGTAAATTCTGTGCAATGTAGTTAATAAAAGTAAGTGAAAAGATATCTGAAGCAATCTCTCCAGTGGCTCCCCAAGTCCAGAGAAAAAAAAATTCCCCTCTGCACACCCACAAAGTAAGCAATCTCATTTCAAAACCCATTCTACGAGTTCCTGACATTGTCTGATTTCACATTAGCACAACGGATGGAATGGCATTCAAGCTAATTATCTACAGGAGACTGAGCAAGAGGTTTCGATGAGCTCCAAAAATTAAATAGGAAAAAGAAAAGAAACTAGAAAAACACAAAAAGCCCTCCCCCAAAAGGCCCCATAAGATCCTTTCAAAAAAAAATTCAAGGCAGAAAATAGTGAGTATGTTTTTGGGGAAATCCCCTGGAAACTAAGCCCAGCCTGGATGCCCAAGGAGAGAACCAGGCTCTCTGTCACCAGGGGAGTGTTGGAGTTCACAAAGCATACATAAATGCCTCCCACTTTTGGGGGGGATTTTGCAAACACCTGATTTGTGAGCCATCTGCCAAAGTTCTGGCTCAGATGCGCTTCATCTCAATTGGGATTAGGGTGAGTGATCCAAAAATGTGCGTCTCAATCTAAATGTTGCGGGTCATGTCCCACGACATTGGTACCTTGTCTCCGCTGGTATTCAGTATGCAAATGGGATGCAGCATGAAGTGATCCAACAGCAAGATGTGATAGGGAGGCAAAAGATAGGACTATGTGTCAGGGAAAGAGAGAAGTAGCGGTGTGCAGAAGAATGGAAACGAGGGATTGGGGCAAAGCCGTAATAAGGAATTGAAGGTTGCAGTGCTGTGTGATTGAGAGACGTGAGAGATGTTGGGAGAGAGTGGCTGGAAAGTTATACAGAGATTGGAGGTCACAATATCACAGCCGGGGACCTCGGCAACAGAAACCTGAATCAACGTGAATATTTTTCTGAAAAGAGAATAGACCTCAGACTGGGAGAAAAAGGGGTTATCTGCAAATAATGCCACTTCTTTTTGTACTTGCAAGTTTTGTTTGTTTATTATGAGAGTTTCAATTAAACTTGAAAAACTAGAATAGTGCTCCTTAAGGCAACCCAAGGTGGCTCAGAACCCAATCTACATTTTCTTTCAGCTCACTTCTAATTCAGTATATTTTGACATTTAAATTGGGAGCTCAAGATCTCATAGGCAAAACCAAAGATTTTAAGAATAAAAGAAATTACAGAAAAGACAATATTCAATTTCTTCACGCTTGGCAGTCATTTTCATCAATAGTTACAGCTAGACAAATATTTTGGTTGTAAAAGCTTCTTTCAAAATGCCTTTTTGGTTTAAGAGCAAAGAAAAGAAAAAGTTGAACTGACCAAATTGTTTCGTTTGAAGAAGTCTAAGAAAAACTCAAATGTTTTGTTAATTTTCTTTTTCAACTTGAATTGCTCTGTTCTCAGTACACTTTAAGTTGATTAAAATTAAGACTTCCCAAGAATAAAATATTTCAGTATGGATTGTTTTTTTCTTCAACTCACTAAGGCATTCAGGACATTAACAAAGGCTCTTTTTCAGTTGGACTTTAAACAGCCTATTTAAAAAAAAAATCACAAACAAGCTGAAAAATCAATTATTCACACAAATCTAGTATTGACCTTCTCTATAAATTACTCAGCCATCCAGTTCTGCCCACAAATTCATATGTAAGTCACAGTGAAACCAAAGGAAATTGTGAATATGAAACTGGCTGTAACTAGACTGTTTAGCAAATCTTACAAGAAAACACATACTCGAGAAAAAAAAAATCTAGCAAAGAAAACATGAGGGATAGCAAAAGAAGCTCCATTTTCACCGCTTTTGGAAACTGAATTTTCAAAACTTCTGAAGAGTTCCTCGGCAGTGAGCAAGAAACCCCAAATTCCCTTCTGCTTCACAGATAACTCTTCTTTATGGTTTGTATTTTAAGATTAGATTGAGGGACTGAGAGCCTCTGTTGCCTGCTGATTTCTGGTGTGATTTTTAATATGCCTGGAAAAGAACAGGGAGACATCTGGAACCACTATAGGATGGGGAAGCCTAGGAATGGCACAGGCAGCCTGCAGGTGAATTCTAACCTAGCTGATCCAAGCAGACATTTGACCTTTGCTAAAGCCTGTTACTGCTCATCTTCATAGTTTCAGTGTCACACCACATTCACTGGGATGATGGTAGAAAAGCAACGAGGGATACTCAAACTCCATCCATTCATATTGTCCAATTCTGCGCTTTAAATTCCACATATACTTGGAATTACTTCGAATCTGAAATAGCTGGGAACCATTTGGAACTTTACAAAGAATCTCTGTTTCAAAACCAATCAAAACTTTTTTTTTGGTGTTGTTTTCTCTTTGTGAGCTTCTTGCTTCACAGTAAATGGTACAGAACAGAAGCAAACCCTCTAGAGACACCACTGGGGGAAAGACTTTCAGTCGTCAAGGGGAGCATTTGACAAACTTCTTCTATAGCAGAAAATCCTCTGGCCCTGTTATATCTAACTTGGCACAATGGAGGTATGATGCTTGCAGAAAGCACTGTGTTTACTTTGGTTTCTCTTCCAAAAACTCAATCAATATTGCAGCCTGACCGTCTTCTTTTATAATTGGCAATTACAGCCCGACTGCCTTGACACCCGAGTATCTTCATGTGTGTTACTCTATTTCCTGCACAGGCAACTTAAACCAGGCAGAAGCATGCCTGCATCAAGGAACGGGGTCAGCAGTTTGTGTTTAAGCCACTGACTCCACACATGAACTTTCCCCACATTTTTTGCCTCTCTTTGACCTTCGTGTGTCTAATGGGAAAATGACTTTTTGAAGAAAGAAGTACTATTCGCTGGAGAAGATTCCTAAACATCAACGACAAAAGAAGAAGGGTTAATAAGGCCTTCAAAATTTTCCATCGGGACTTTTGACCCAAAGCTTGGGAACACGAAAGCTTGATTTTTTTTTTCCTCTGGTTGGATGTCTGAATTTCACGGCATAGACTTCTTGCAGGGTTATGTGCATCCGTGCAGTTTGGGAAGCTGCTTCTGACTGACAGCTCCTGTAAGGCCCATAAGACACACCATGTTGATTGCCTCAAAACAAAAGCTTTAGAGTTTCTTTTGACGAGCCTGCCTCTTCCACTCAGTATCTGAGATCTGCTTAGGTGGGTTCTGGAAAGAACATTATCCAGGAAGTACTGACAATACACTTTAATTTTCCTCTGGACCTACTTGCTGCCGAAACAATCCCAATATGTTTCTGAGAAAACTATTTTCTGATAAGCATTATTTTAAAAGTTAGTGCCTTGTCCAGGAGAAAGATGAAGACAATTAGTTCTAATAACGGGAAAAATACTCAACAAAATATTTGTACAAGTGAAATGTTACAGTAAACTCAGGTTTTTCTAGATAAAGAGCTTCATTGCATTCATCCTGCAAAAGCATTCTGCTTTCAAAAGCAAAGAAAAAACGAACCCCAAAGCTGCAGCTGTTTTAAACCTTCAGGTTTGGTAAAAAAGGAAATACCAGATAAGCACATACCTCTGATTATAGGGGCCTGTAGTTTCTAGAAGTTCCCTTATATATATAACCTTTCAAGGAGAAAAAAAAAAAAAAGATACAAAAGTTTTGAGTATTAGGGAAATTGGGGAAAGGTGAATAAAGCCATGGTTAAATGTATGGCTACAGTGAAAACAGCAGACAACATTTGGAACAAACTTATTAAGTTAGTGGTGCCACTACACTATATGGATAAGCAGATTCTGATCACTTTGTCAGCAAAACGTATTCAAAATAGAAATTTATAGAAATGCCACAAAAATAAAAAGTGGTAGTGAAATTCTTTCTTAAAATCATAAATGAAAACCAGGAGGACCTTGTAGCATTGGGAGAAGGTGAGTCAAAGAGAAGACGAGTGAAAAAGTTTAGCATAATAATGAACAGCACAGAGAAGTTAAATCAAGGAATGATTTATCACTCTTCCTATAACCCAAGAACAATGCAGTGCTTTTAAATTTGAGAAAGTAAACAGTTTCCTTGGTGTTGCTGTTTTACCCAGTGACTTATTAACCTATCAGATTCATTACCACAAAGTCTCTCTGGAGTCCAAAGCAAGATTGAAAAAGCCATTTGACATTTATTTTGATAATGACAAAAACTACTGTTCATTTTGAACATCTTTAACTCACTTTTTCCAAGGGGTTGGGGTAAACCCTCGGGCTTCCTGGCAGAAATCTAAACTCTAATTATTGAGGGTCAGGAAGAAACTTCTTCTCTTGGCAGGTCATCCCAGAGTTGCCCACTAGAGGGTCTCCAGGGTGTTCCTTGAAGGCATCTGGTCTTGGTCATCATTAATAGCAAAGAGAGGCCTTATCCAGGATAATGATTCCCGTTTTCCCGAGTGTCGGTATATTCCCGTATGCAAGCCCTTTGCAAATGCCTGTGTTTAGCAGAACAGCCTTTAACTGGGGAGCTTTCCTGCAGGAAAAAGGGAAGTCTGCTTGTCCTTCTGTCTGATTTTACCTCCCCAGTCCTATGGGCTCGGATCAGAACAAAGAGCCGTGGGGGAGCAAAGGGAAGACATAAACCAGGAGTAACAATGCCGCATCCCTTCGCAGAGATTTTAATGGTATATATGTGGAAAAGTAATAAATGGGACATAGCCCATTAGGCAAGAACAAATTTTCTTCCCATAATTTTATCATTGTTTAATTGAATATTTAATTAGTATAAATATGAAACTAATTTTTTTTATGTGCTCAGTACATTTAGCAAGAAGTGTTGATCCTGGTCTGCATCTTGAGAGGCATTTATGCAGACACGGACAGCAGCCATGCCCTTCTTGTCCCCTTCTGTGTGCTAATAGAAGTGAGCGGGTCATTTGGCATTAGCAAAGGAGTAACTTAGCATTTGCACTGAGCTGAATCTTGCCAGACTGTGTGCATATTGGAGCCAGTAGACAGCGGCTCCTTTCACGTTGATGAATGGCTTTTTTCAAGCGTTCTGCTCCCTAGTTATGAGAAGGGTGACCCGGTCAGGAGACGACTTTATGAAGCTATAAAAAATGTATGTCACTTCGGACTCTCTAATGTCACAGGAAAAAAAAAAAAGGGGAGAGAGAGGGAGAGAGAGAGAGGGAGGGTAAAAAAAATCCTGTGCACAAAAAAATAGCAGGGTAATAAGCCTGTTTTCAATGCTCTAAATAGCTTTCTGTCTACAGCCCCTGTGTATCCCTGTGAGCTGGGGCTGCCGCTTGCCTCAACAAAGCAGCGAGGGTTTTGTGTGTGTTTAAAAAGGTTGATTCTCTTTGCCTTCCTATCACAGTAAATGCTTATCATGATGACAACAAGGCATTGGGAACGCTGGTCGGGTGGCTGTTACGTCGGCTGCTGTGAAAAAGCTATAATGCACTTTAAAAAAAAATAAAAATGTAATCCACTCAAGGTGGCTCTGACTTTTAAGTATGCAGAACAGCTCGAGAGAAAGGCACCATAAAAGCAAAGTAGCTTTGAAAGAGCCCTTTCATCTAGTATTTTATAAAGTATTTTCTCTGTGTCACAAAGAATAAAAAGTAAAGGGTTGCCAGGTATGTTTGCCCCCATGTCTTTGGTTAATACTCTGGAGTTTAAAGATACCGCCGTGTAGATTTTAACAGACGACCCTCTGTAGATCCATAATTTAGCATTCATTGAATTTTCCTATTTCTTTTTAGACTTTGATATGCATATTTCATTGCATTAGATGCTTCCCCCTCCCTCATGTCCCCCCTCCACCCACCTCCCAGAGATGTAGCACATTTTATAACTGATGTTAAAATGTTAATTTGCACAAGGTAAGTGGCCCGGAGGATTGAGGGCAGAGGCCTTTTCTTTATTAGGATTTCAATTAGTCACGGGCCAAGTTGGGAACGCCCAGGTTCTGGGTTTGAACACCGCCCTTGCCAAAGCCAAGATGCAAAAGCTCCTGAACTCCTAGACCCAACCACTAGTCTGCTTTCCTGTTTTTCCTGGTGGGATTTCCAGTTCTCACCCCACCCGACATTGGAACAACTTGCATCACGGTAGAAAAAAGACTAAGCTGCGAGTCGAGTGCCAGGCTGAGATAAATCATGGACATGTCTTTGTAGAAACTTGGAAACCTCTGTGGGTTTTTGACAAGCAAAAATTGGCCTGGGAGGAACACAAATCAGCAGGATTCAATAACAGCAACATGCAAGTCAGCGCAAATGGGCGGAGGCGACACAGAAATGGAACTTGCACCTTTCTGGTATTCTGTGGGGGCACAAAATGGATGTAGCTTTAATTCATTTAGAAGTCCCTGGAGACAGAACTGAGTCCTAATGAAAGTTCCCATTGAAGTTAATGGACCTGATTCTCTTCTCATTGCAGGGAGTGATTCTAATTAAGTCAATCGAGTTACACTAGCATAAAACTGGTGTATGGGAGAGGACTAGCAGGTCTTGAGAGAGTTCAGCCTCTTAATGGCAGGACTAAAATTGAACCCTGAAAATTCCAAACACTCTTGCACTGAAATAAATTTAGCGTAATTGCATCAAAACACATCCATGGAGCAGTGGCCTAAATTCTGCAGGATTGTTCATGGGTCATAACTGTGTAATTCCACTCTCTCCCTCATGGAAGCAAGATGAGGATTTTGCTTTCAGTGATTGGAGAAGGAAAAACAAACCCAGAGAAAGGAACATTTTTATTATATTTTCATTGTTCTTGACTCTAACCAGCAGATACTTAAATCTATAGCAAAGTTCCTGCTTCTTCCCCACTTAAGGAGACAGACTCCAAACAGTAAAGCAAATGGAAATCCAAGGCAAAACATAGTCTACTTCCAAAAGCTCTCTATCTATGGAGTTGCCTTGCAAAGTATGGGATGAAGGGGGAGCTCATACTGACAGCTCTAAGACTGTGTAAAAACTTGTGACAGTACTGGCTGTCACCACCATAACATCCTGCCTCAAGCCCAGTGGCACTTTTCATACCATGGGAGAAAAGAAAACCATCTCCAGGCCTTAACTCAGTGGCTCCCTTCTCCTGATCCAGCCAGAGAGCTGATGACCCACCAGTGTATGAGATGGAGATAGTGCAGCAAATCCCAAGAGAGCTATTTAAAGCCACACTCTTTTTTTTCCCCTCCGATACTTTCATCTGCTGAAAATGTTTAAGCTTGGTTATGCATAAAATATATATTTTTGCAAGAAAAAAAAATTCCTCCATTTAAGAATTTATTAACAATTTACATAATTGCTTAAGTAATCTGCATAATTGACAGAAAGTTTAATTTGACCCTAGTTCAAATGCAACACTTATGGTTTTAAATTGAAATGGGTATAATTCATTTATGAGAGTAATTAAGCCATAGTGTCTAACAAATACAATGTATGCTGCCTGAGGCCTTCAAGGCCAGAACATACTATTAGGATGTTTTATTTAAATATGTCAAATCTGTTCATCTCCAAAGCCGCCTGTGTTAAAATATATCAAATGTCTTACTTGACCTGTAAGGTGCCCTACTGAAAACAGGGCATTAAAAAAAATTAAAAATAATAAAAAAAAAAAATCACAGGCTTTTCTGCATGCCTAAGGAAAGGCAGGAGGGGTGGAGGGGAGACCAAGGCAGGAGAGCTCTGAATGAGATTTTCATACCTACCAGCAGCTATGCAGTTTAAGGAACCGAGTTTGCCTCCATTAAGTGAAATCTGTATGCAACGCCAGCACTAGGCTATTTATAACCATGTAAGCCATCCAGATAGAACTGAGGTGGTACAGAAGTCCTTGTGTTGGCCCTGTGCAGAGACAACTGACCAACCCCTGGAAATCCCTTGACTTCTCTGAGACTATCCAACTTCTGTTACCATGAGACAAGGGAGAGGAGGTGATCCCCAAATGCCAGAGCTAGATAGCCATCCACTCCCAAACCACCCTTCTTGAGGATGCCTACTCAAGGTTACAGCTGTCCTTTGAGGACAAGACTCACCAATACTTCCTCAGTCTGACCAATGCTTTCCTTCAGCTGTATTCCTGTTGATATTTTGGCTGTCACTCAACGTCCCAGAGTGTTAGAGTTGGCATTTCTCCGTATTTGGGTATATGGAGACTGAACACCTGTAATCATTTTACTTTCAGGGTTGGTAAATAAAAGCCTGATTAATGTTGCTTCTGAAAAGCAGGTCCTAAATCTGTGGACATGTAGTATGTTTTTAATGAAGTCTACTCTATCTGTAGGGCAATGGTCAGAAGAGTTGAGGTTTGTCTTGAGAAGGAAAAGCACTGAAGAAGGAGGAAGAAGAGTTTTTATTTTTGTTGTGGAATATGTTTTTTTTCCCACATTGCTATGCTGAGATCCTCTTGTGGGCCTGTAATTTCCCAGGGTTCAGGACTCAGGCTGCGAACCCACGCCTGATTTCATCTGATTCTCCGTGTTGGACAGCTTGACTAACTCATTCTCCAAACGCAGTTCCAGACTTGCCGGTGTATAACAAAACCTCAGCTTCTCAGTCATTTCAACAAGTTGCCAGTTAGGTACTAAAGTGCTGATCATTCTTTCTTGAAAGAACATCCACTATCATCAGGTAGAAAAATTCATGGCTGTGTGGTACATGCTATAACTTCTGATCCTTCTTCTGTGGTCAAAAAAAAATGAAATATGAAACAGGACTTTGCTTTTTTTTTTTCCTCAAGAGGCATGTTCCTAGTGTACTCCAAGGCAGACCTACTCACTTTTCTAATTAAGATATGATGCGATATACATAGGAGGGAGAGATGAGATGCAGGATGAATGCATGCCAAGTAGCGATCTCAATTACCAGTCATATAGATTAAAACTGTCTGATATTAAGGAATTTATTAAATGCCTTCCACAAGCTACAAGAATATGCAGAAGAGCAGTTTTGCCCACTCTTGTGGTTGTGTCACTAGTTTGATGATGGATGGTGTTTTTATCCTAAGTAGCAGCCTCAAAGAATGAGGAGCATGAAAAAAATTCCACTTTCATTAAAAAAACAGTGGAGATGATCAAATCTCAACGGTTCAACAAGTTGCCATGAGTCAGCTAAGCTGCAGCAACCATTCCTGGGCATGCTTTTAGCAAATGCCAGTTTATATGGTAAGGCTCAGTCTGCCATGAAAGAGGGCAAAGTGACGTGTATAATTTTGCAGAAGAATGCACTTGCAGGAAATCACTGCAGCTGGCACATGGTAACAGTTCCCTGGCAGCAGGCAGGAAACATGCATTTTCGCCTGTTCTCAGGCATGACGTAGAATTGGGAACACCACTCTAATTAATCCTAAATAAATGCAGCCCATTAATGGAAGCACATGATGATTGATTGTTGTTTTGTTTTTTTTTTTAAATTTAGTTTAAGAACTAAACAGCTAGTTATCTTTTCCCACTCCTAAAATGAAACTTATGGTTTCAGAATGATCTTCTTGGAAAACAATATTAGGACAAGAAAGAAAAAATGCCCAGTTAGTTGATGAGCCAGAATGACCATGCATTTTTCCAAATTGTTAGGAGTTTTGCAGTCCTCACTGACAGAGCCAAGGAAGTGCTTACAAGGACCTCAGAGGACAGAGGCAAGACCAGATTTCAGAGAAAAAAAAATTAGAACCACTTAAAATATGGTTTGTTACATCATTGAATTCTCTTCAGTTGCAATGGGCCTAAATAAATGGCTTAAGAATGTCAAAGCCAGTATCATGTAACGAGAGAGTACATTGTGGTTTTAAGGAAAGGTCACATTTAAATGTCAAAAAGGGGTCCTGTTTCTGGTGTTGTATTCCTAACAAATGAGTGGGATTATTAACTTTGTTAAAAAAAGAAAAAAAAAGAACTACATGCTTTTGCTAGTGTCAAATCCTACCTGAGAGGAGACATTCCCCATGTCTGGGAACTCTCCAGGTGACATTTAGAAGGAGAATCCTTGGACTGGGAGAGGAGAGCAGGAGGACGGGAGGGTGATGGTCCTGGGGAAGTTCCTAGGTGATTCCCATCACAACCACTGGAACGGCCCTGTGAGACTGGGCTGGGATGTCTGCAAGGCAAACTGACCTCAGCATAAAAATCAGGCCCCTGCACAAATCTCTTCGAACATCTTTGATTCCAGAACATCTGCCCAGAATCAAGCACCACCAGTGAATTACTGATCATCATTACTGATCTAATAATAATCTCATAAATAATACATTGTCCTTGGCCAAGGCAGCAGCATGAAGTGCTACTAACCCTGAAGGCAGAGATTTCTTCTGCAGGGCCTCAGTTGAGCTTGTACCATCAGTTAAAAGTGAATGGGCTTCACAGCATTTAATTGTCCAACTTGAAGTTTCTAGGTAGATATCTAGGTAACAGATGGACGCTAGGTAGCACAGAATAATTTTGCATCTGTAGTAGATAGGCCATTTCTATAATACAAAATACATTACATATGACATATAAAATATAAAATATAATTATTATATAGAAAATAATGTATTTCTTGTCTTAAACCAACAAAACCAGAATTTCCTGCAAAATTTTTATTTGCAAACTCCTAGTTTGTGTTTAGTAAGAAGAGGAGGGCTGTGATTAAATCAGTCAATCAATCATCATTCAGCCCATTTCTTTCTGAACAATGCTGACTAAATTCAGCAATCCATGTTTAACATTTTAGCCTACATGGAAGGACTGTGGGGAGCAAATCTCAATTTGAATTTATACTCTGTTGCCTTACATTATCAACTCTCCACCCTGCCGTTCTTAGTCATGGAATCATGGAATCATTAAGATTGGAAAAGACCACGCTAAGCATAACCTTATCAGTATAAACTAAGATAAACTAAGTGCAGGTTCTCATGTGAACATACATTGGATCCTCACCAACAATTCACCAAGGAGCATTGCAACTATCTTAAGGAGTATGCTGGTAGAATCTGCCTTGTTTTCCAAAGCCTTTCAGTTCAAACAAGGTAGAGATTAGTTTTGAATACTTATCCAGCCCAGTCTGACATATTCCTGAAATATCTTTAACATGTCAACTCCTGCCTCAGTTAAAACCTGAACAAAGAGCTTCACACCAAAAGTTTAGAAACATTGTGTAAGCAGTCACCTTTAACTGTATTTCAAAAGCAACCACATTTAATGTCTGAGAGGAAGATTTTCCTACCCCCTTTCCATAGTGCATCACTCCAGAAGCAGTGCACTGAAATCAGTAAGATTTCCAAGGAGCAAATGTCATGTGATAAGAAAAGTAGAGGACAAACTGAAGGGGGAGAGGGGAGGGCTGGGTCCTAGGAAAACTGAACTGACTAAAGTAAAATTTCAGGAACAAATCTCACAATCTGAAGTTTTACCCATTTACATTGTTTTTTCTCTTTCATTCCATGTTTTTATCATATTCTTAGCTCAGGCCCTGGTGCATTTTTGCGTATTCCCACAAATAACTGTGAGGGCAGCTGACATCATTTAGACATCAAAGTACCTGATAGGGCATTTAGATGTGCAAGTGACCTTAAATACACCCACCGAGAGCACAGAAATGGAAAGAGGGCTTTAAAGTCTGGCCTCTAGCGTTTAAGTGCAGGTGATTCTGTATTGTTTCATTTGAAGTGGTTCTAGCTGGGCTTGGAATTTGCGTCCCTAAACCATCAGAATGGCCTGGAGTTTCTTAATTACCAAACAAATGGAGAGTAGCTGCTTGATTTTGACAGCTCCTTTGTGTATCATTCTTCACAGAACATGAATGATTAATGGAATTTTCCCAACACAGTCAAAGTTGTTTACTGATGGAATTAAAGCTGAAATTGGCAGTGCTCTTTAGGGAGGACTTTTTCTATAATGTCACCAGACCTGCCAAGCTCTCCTAAAAAATAGGAACAATTAGTGATGGGTCAGAAGGATTCTGGGTATTAAAAGGTTTGGTTCTCTCCAATGAAAGAGAAAAGAGGGGTAGATGGGTGAAAAAAACCTGAGAATAGATGAAAACAACAAAAAACCTAAAGCCTGTTATTGATTATTTCCTTCAGGGAATAATATCCTTGGACCCAAGTTCTGTGCTTGAATTAAATAGAAAATAAGTTAAATTTCAGTATATGAAGATGTGAAATACAGAGAAGAAGATAGATAAAGGAAACCCATGTTCAACCTTTTCTGGTTAAGTACTTCTCATAGGTCACATGAACATGAAAACTGGCTTCAGTGAGTGTAGGCTTCCCATCATCAACACAAGGTGACACCTTATGTGTCAGTGTCAAATGATTTGAGGCAGTAACTATCAAGGGGTGGAAGAAGAGCATAAGTGCACAACCAGAACAGCTGTGTTTAGAACACGGCATTTGTGGCTTTGTTGCCAATTTGAACATTAGAAATGCCTAGAGGAACAGCTGTCTGGTGCAGAAGGCAAAAATTACTGGAGGACATGGACTATCTTGTGCATCTTGTCTTATAGGGAAGGTTACAGGGCTGCTGGATGGCCCAAGGAGATCCTGTCACTGGAAACGTACCAGTACAGACTCTGGGGATGTGAATATGCAGGTGAAGAGGAGAGGATAGGGGTCCTGGTTTGCATGAAAGGAAGCTGACTGCAGTGAATCAGGCAGACCTGCAAACTAAATAATTTGGAGTCATTCTGAACACATTCATAATTATTTTTTTCCCCCTGTATTTTCACCATTTGCCTTCCTGTCCCCTTACATTGCCAGATTCTACAGGCAGAAAAATTTGTGGGAGCAATATCCTCCCATCAGCAGTGGTTCATCTGGGACACACTTACTAAGTTCATAATAAAGGCAAGCCCTGCAGAGCGTGCTCAATGTTTAAAGTGTTTTATGAACAACTTCACACCAACCCCAGGAGATAGTTAGATAAGCATGTGATTTATTTTTATTCCCATTTTCCAGATGGAGAAAAAATAGTGAAGTGACCTTCTAAAGGCCGCAGAAGGAGTTGAAATGGAGATGAGATCAAGGAGCTCCTGACTACCCTGTGTGTGGGGAAAACATCAGATTGTTCTACATCTCTCTTCTGCATCTATTGCACTGACAAAGGCCTTTCACCACACTCACGTGACCATGTCTACAAGATGGATTTTATGACTGCAGTGGAATCTGGTAGAGGGCCAGGACATTTTGGTTTTTAGCTATGCCGTATCATATTCGCCTGATGTGCTTCACTCTCTCCTGTTCTCCTGCCTCTAAGCATTTTTCAATAAAGAGGCAAAATTACCCAGGAGCAAGGCTGCAAGAGCCAGCACAGAGCCAGTGAAGTCACATGCCTCCCACACTTGTATAGTTAGCAGCAAGTATATATAACACAGCCCTGCCCTTCCTCTTCTAATGAAAGTGGCTCACCACCAGGTAGGTGATCAGCTGCCAAAGGAGATTAATCTCCCTTTCTAGCATGTGTTTTGGGGTTGGAAGGGATATCAGTTGCTTTAGTATGTTTTTAACATCATCTAAAGCGTAGCCAACGGTTATAATCATACCCTTGGGAGAGCAAAGGTACAATAGATAGCTAAGTGCCTCTAATCCACAGCAGCATGATTATCTATTGATAACTGCCTCTCCCCTTTAGCTGTCCTACCGATCCAGAGTTTGGTTAATAAAAACAAATGAATTCAGCATTCCACAGCACAGTAAAGAACATGCATTGGGGGTGTCAGGGTGGGGGAAGGTTAACTGTTCTCTTTTGTTTTCTTTTCCTTTAATGCAAAACCCAACTGGCCTGGTGATGTTCAGATATGCACAAATATCAATGCCAGATATTCACTTGCACAGACAGAAGTAATGCAAGTACAAAGGAGAAGGCTGGGTTGGAGGAAGGGGAAGTGGCTGGGGCCAAGAGCCGGGAGCCAATTCTTGCCGTGATGTACTCTTACTGCCTTTGTGATCCTGGGCAAGACTCCTGGATTAAATTTAATATCTAGGGCTCGATCCAGTGACTGATGTTAATTAGAAAGTAAAAGGTCCTTTCACCTTCCGCTACTAAATTTGACCTGAAGTTACTTATCCATAGTTAATTCTGAAGTCAGACTTCAGGACTGACGAAACTCCACAGTTTCTACTGACCTTTATAGGATATTTGGGTTGATAATACTGTTCATGATTTCCCCACATACCATTTTAATTTTCTGTGAGAAAGGAACAGCAGTAGCACCTTTCTTCTATACCACCCTGACAAATTTATAGAGAAGTCTATGGTTTTGTAGGTTTTTTAAGAATTACATTCAAGAAAGCACAGTGTTGGAAACACACACTGAAAAATCTAATGCTGAGTTTCCATAAGCACTGGTAATAGATTGTGAGGGATGTGGCTGAGGTGGTCACATTCGCAATGGAGGTATTCAGAGTTATTTTCATTACACCATAATAACACCACAAGGAAAGTCCTACACAGATCCAAATCATGTATGTACAACACAGTCCATTGGTTCTTGCCATCCTCTCATTGGGAATTAAACTCTGAGGGTTAAACTCTGAGGAAAATGAATGCTTTTCTTTGAAAAGTTTCTGTAGAAGATACTCTTAGGAAAAAAAAAAAGCCCCAAAAAACCAAACCAAAACAAACAAAAATAATCCAAACCCCAGTTTATTTGTTCATCCATCATATTTTCCAGGCAACTGGTCTCTCGAGAAACCTCCAAACAAATAGCCAGAAGTGAGTGGTGAGGAGAGGAAAGATATATATGAATTCTTTCAAACAAGGTATGTCTTGGAGCTACCTGGATTTTCTACTGGAATGTAACCTTCATGTTCTTTCCTGATATTGGCAAGGGTGCGGTAGTGGTTTGTCAGTAAATCAGTGGACCTGCAAAGACATGGACTCTACTTGAAGGAATCAAAATTCCTTTGAAGGGTGGTCTGTCCAGCCATTGTAAATGTCCTTGAAATTCAAGGACTTGTATAACATTCATTTGGTCATAAGACTACCTGGTCTTGTGCTGTTTTAAACAGTTCAGAGACAGATAAACATCTACTACAATTTAAAAAAAATAATTAAAAAATCAATTGATCACATGCCCAGGCAATACCTACCATGGACTGTACTTATTTTGGCTGAAGACATACAGGGAAATTTTTTAAAAAATGCCCTGAAGGGAATAAACAATTAGCAAGACAGTTAAAAAAGCAACCCCAATACCCTACCTTAATTGGAGCCACTGCAAAAACATCCAAACAATTTGATCTCTAACAAAGGAAGGCCTGTCAGGTCAGTAACCCAGACCTGAGGTAATGGTTTCATATAACAATACTGCTTGACTTGGTATTCATTTTCCACGAAAAGTTCAACCTAACAGCAGCTGTCAAATACCTTTGGCTAATTCCCCTGTAGCTGTTTTGGTACAATTTTGGTGGTGTAATACACGGTATCACCCGACCCCAACAAGGCCACCACACTGTTAACACTTTGCCCTTGGGAGGCACATGAGTGGGTTGGAGCAGTTACAAATTCCCCTTAGGTATTTAGGAGAAAGACCTGCTCACACTCCTGACTGCATCTCTGCTGTACTTTGTGCCACGGTAGTGCTGAAATGTGTTTCTTTCCAAATCATTAAAGCCTGGCATTTCAGAGCTGGGCTCCAGGGAAAATGCCCCTGGCCCTCTGTGCCTTCCCTCCTCTATTTCAAAACATAGATGCTAAGCTTCAGTGCACCTTCCTGCTGGATTTTCAAACAACTCAGTGTTTTACAGGCTTCAGTATATTATAAATATTGGCTCTTATTTTTATTTCTTTTTCCCCCTAACTGTGTGCTGTTCAGGCTTTTTTGCTGCTTGGATTGTGCAACATTATGTGTGTAGTAGGATGGAAATTCTATACATTCTGTTGAGCTCCACCTTTTCTTCCTTCATCGTCTGTATCTGCACAGGCTTCCTATTAAATCATATCTGAATAATTCCCCTGGAATCTTCCTGGTGAGCTATTCCAAGTATCCTGAATTCAGAATGAGAAATGAAGGTAGGGATGAGAAATGTCCTCTCTCATCATGGCACTGCCAATGTCCTGAGTCTATGCCACCTTTCAGAGGGAAACTCAGATAAAGCTGATGGATGTGGCCAACAATCTCTGCATGTCTAGACAATCTGCATAGTTTTCCTTATCCAAAGAGGAAAGTCAGAGACATTCGAAGCAAAAGGCTTTGGAGTGAGCTTCTAGTCCCTTTCAGTAGCTCATCAAGTCTCATCTTAACCTCATTCTTCACCTCTTTGGATAAATCTTTGGATTTGAATCTTTAATTAATGGAAATTTTCAAGATTATGCTTGGCATAGGGGACACCCTGTATCGGCAAAGCACAAGAGGGTGAAGTGTTTGCTAACTCAATTTCAGAGTAATTTATCTCGGAATCACTGGCAGACACTTTTTCAGCCATGAGCAGGTTTATTTTACAACTCAGAAAAACCAATATTCTTTCCCTTTAGGGATGTGTTTGCTACTTAATTCCACATTTCCATTTCTTTCATGTTCTTACACCAAAGGAATAATAATTATTACAACTATTATTATTAATAGTAGTAACAATAATAAAATTTCAACTTCTTCTTTTCTTTAAGGCACAACTTTGTTCCACATCACTGGCTATAACAGACTCAACTTCTTTGAAAGTAATGGAATTACACTGCCAGCACAGTTCACTGGTCTGCCTCATTTTGGAAAATTCATCTCTTTTAATGTCTCAGCCATACTGAAGCTCAGCATCAGTTGCTAAGCTGTGGGAGCTCAGGATTGCAACCCAGCAGTCCCAAATCTAAGCCATGCCCTGAAAGGACCCAATACTGAAATTGGTGTAATGGGGCCAAGGATCTGGTCTGGACTGCAAGATATGAGGCCTTCATTGGAAGTGAAGTGGGGGGTGGCATAACTAAAATCCGAGGGGAATGTTTCATGTCATTCTGGTGGACAACACCTACCTGTATTCTCATCTCAGAGTTGTAGCAACTCATGAGTCCTCAGATCTGGGATGACTTATTGATAAATTGAGTGGACAGGACTGTCCCTGCTTCTATGGATTTTAGGCACCCACAGAAAGCAGAAGGACCCTGTTAAGTCAACTATTTCACCTTCCTGAATCACAGTCCAGGTATTTATATCACAAAGTTTGCAACTAGATCCTGGTAGATCTTGATAACATCACTGTACTCACTGGAAATAACACATCATCTGTACTTGCTGATAAACATCAATATTTTCACCTGCAAAACTTCCTAGAAATTAACAGCCAGACTTTTCAAGTATAAACTCTAATGCCACACACACACACACACACGAGAAGTAGATGATTTCAAAAGCATTTGAATTTTTAACAAAGATGCAGGACTAACACTGATTCCCCAGGCACAGAGGACTGAGAAATTCATCAGGCAGGCATTTAGCTGGGGACTTTCCCCCACCCCAATGTGCACGCACTGGGAAAGGAGTTGTATTTAGCCCACTGCAATTTACCTGCATGATTAACCATCGACAGTGTTTTTGGATGTCTAATCAGATTATATTGGGTTTATGTACAATTTCCTAAGCAGGGCGACTGATAGATTGATCAAGGGTAGATGGGATCTGACAGCAGAATATTATGGCAGAATTCCTCCTGTGATGGATGAGCCCACCTTGACACAAACTCCAAAGCTTCGCCTCTTAGTAATAAATCTCAGCATGAAGTCATCTGTCTCTGACCTGAAGCTCGAAATCAACGACTCAGGATACTGAAGTTTCATCGTCTTTATGAACATTTAAGTTGGCTCAATGGCATAAATACACACCTCTCGCATTCAATCTCTTTAATAGTGGCAGGCCTTATAATGTTGTTTTTATTTTATTTTTTTTTTGTTTATTTGTTTTATAAAAGTTAGCGGCTCATAACTGATTTTCCCACCAGCCAAGGAGATCGCTGCTAATAGATTACATTCTGCATGATGCTTAATGAGCCATGATTGGGAAAGGAGATGGGAAATGGCACTTTGGATTGATTTAGCAAGGATTCAGTGGAGGCGATGCCACGACTCCACAAATAGCAGTAGGTTTTACGTGGTGCCATAGTATTATATAACAGGCACCTCAGCTAAAACCTCCAAAATGCCCCGCTGGCTTAAGAACTTAACTTGCATTTTCAAAAGCTAGTTGAAGTCAAATTCTGAAAAATATGGCTAGTTAACCAGAGGGCTTTTTCAAAGCAATGTTGTGAGTAACTTTCAGTATGAAATGAATGCATAGACTTCAAAACAAAAAAAAAAGAAATTTTCCCCCAAGCCCACCTGAAAAATCCTCTGCATAATCTGGAACTCTAAAAAGGGGGGTAACTTACTCCTTGCTTGTAAACTGCCTTATGTACAGAATGTATGATGGTGCAGTATGGTGTCCACACCATCCGGAATTAATAATCTCATTTGCCTGGGACTTAATCCAAGGCCACTGATGAGACTGTGGCCCTACTTTTTCATGGGATTTAAGCACCTAATTTTTATCGATTTCAGCAAGAGGTCAAGGTTTAGTTCTTTTTGAGTATCCAGGTCCACAAGTCCTCAGATCATGTTTACATGCACTCATAATGTAAAAATGCGAAGTTGTGTAATAGAAGTCCTCTAAGCTCCCTGTGCTTGGTTGACATCCCTGGTACCCACAGCGACTCACTGAATTAATTGAGTAATGTTTTCAGGTGACCTACTGCAGACATTCTCATCTGACAGAGCCAGGAAATGGGGTAGCTAATAGACCATTTTGGAGTGCTGTAAGATCACAGCAATCCCATATTTAAGGAGGTTAATACAATACTAATTGGGGCTTGGGTGAAAAGTTCACAAGATAGATGAACCCACATGAGTTTTGAGAATTTGAGCAGCCTCATTCTTAACCCATATTCACTACTGCTTTGGAGTATTTTTGCTCTTTAACTAAGAAGGAAAATAAATATCGGGAGATTTCTGTAATTGTCAGCTTTTTCTGACTTAACCTTCTTGACTGCCTCTTCTGGGTCCATGATGGCCGATAACACACCAATGTCATGGCCAATGAGAAAAATCAACTTGTAGGACCAAATTCACCTCCTGACTGACTCTGGTAGACCTAACTGCACTCTGAGATTTTATTTCTGCTAATATCAAAGTCCAGAAACTGACAAAGCTGTATTATTGTCAACCCCTGTAGTGAGGCTGGGAAACTAGGAATAACAGTTAAGTTAGACTTGTGTGAATAATTCATAGGGAATAATTTATTTGATGAATTGACCTCCTTTTTTTTTTTTTTCATCTGTTCATGGCCCTGTCCACAAGCAGCCTCTGATTTTCTCTCCTCCGTTGTTACTCAAATTGAAAATATCTGCTGAATAATTTCTGAGGATAATTCTTGTACTGCAAATTTGTCCCTGAGCAGTTCACTGTGAACATTTGCTATCTGAATTCCCAGTGCTAGCTAGACACACAGATCTCATGGTGTTATTTCTGTTCTTCACATAAAGGGCACATACATTCAAAACAGTGTGTTTTCCTCTCTGGCTGTTGGTAGTTCCAAGTCCTTTAATGTAGTATTGAGCTCTGCGAGGTGCATATTTGATTATAAGGTCCTGGTTTTGATTCATGGGAGATAAATAATATGTATAATGAAAGGAAACAACGCTTTTCTTTATGGATTTTCCTATAAACTTGCAGGTGCCTCCCAGTCAAATCCTCTAGCTGCTCACTGAGAGGACAAGAAAGCCATAACTGAAGGGGAACAAATTCAAGTTTTAAGAACAAATCCTTAGGCACTGCCTATATCACCCTCCTTCAGGTTCCCATAAGCAGGAACCATCCTGACCCAGAGCCTGCCTTGCCAACACGGAGGGACAACAGGCACAGGGGATGCAGCACAATCTACAGGACACGTAGAGGACAGGGCAAACAGACCTGGCCGCCCTCCATAGCTCATGTGACACCACACTGGAGGGGCACACAGGCACTTTCACCACACCTTTACACCTCACATCCTGTTTTCCAACGGCTTTGGTGCTGAGCAGCTCCTCAATTCTCTTTGCAGCACGATCCCTTGTTTACTTGCTCCACTCATTATGTTCTGCCCTCACGTAAGGCAACTATGAGACTGCACACTGACTTTCAGAATCGAGGGCGGGGGTAGGGAATGGAAGCAAGACAGAGTTAAAAGTTTCAGCCATAAAAGCTTTTGACACATCTTTCTGTCTCTTTCTGTCCAAGTAATCAATCTTCTAAGTTTCCAGGAGCGGCTGAGATTTTTAAAAACAGCTGTAATCTGTGGTCATTGATGGTGGAGTAGATTGTTTGCCAAACTATTACCATAACTGTCAACCGAAATCAGAAAAATAATCTCATTGTGCTGGACAGATGCCTTTCCTGCATTATTGATATAGTCACTCCAGAGTAATAGAGAAATATAAAGCATTGTTCTATTTACAAAAGGAGATTGGCCAAGTCCTTGAGAGTGAGCAGGAGGGACAGGCACTTAAAGGAAGTGAGATATAGTCAACTCAGTAAAAGTTATGTGTCAGGGTCATGTGGCCTCCATAGTCAGCAGTAGAATCTCAGTTTTCAATAGCTTTTCCTCTCCTTTCTCACTTTCAGATTTAGCTCCAGAGCTTAATCTCTAACTAAATGAGCTTTCCAGGGCTTTAATGCAGTACCGTGGAATCTACCCAGCTTTTTCCCCTTTCCACCTCTCCTCTGGCTGCCAGGATGACAACCCCAAATACATCTCTGGGACTGCTGCATTTCCAGAATTTACCAAAAAACTGCTCTTTCCCCATGCTGCTCTTGGTGACGAGGATAAATCAGGTCAGAGCTGCACATTATAATACAATGTGAGAGGATTTTGTTTGCTAGCCACCAAGATATCTCTGGAAGCACTTTGCAAAGCAATGTACTAAGTATGAGCGTCGCAGCAAATCTTTAGGCAGATGGAGCAGCCAGCCTGCATTTAGCCATAGCGCCCACAGAGTCTTTTGCTGTTACAAATGTTTGTATATAGAGAGGGTCCCAATTTTGCATTGGAATCTGCTACAGCGAACCCTTAACCCCAAGTTCCCCATTTATAGCACAAATGAATAAATATCTATATAGTCAGAGGACTGGAGGTGGGACTGGAGCTTCTATTTTCATTTGAACACCATGCAGGGGTCAGGCACAGTGAAAGTCCCGTGATCAGATGAGGACAGACTCTAGGACATATGTGGTCTCCTGTCCTTTTTTTTTTTTTTTAATTTTAAAATTGCCTCACATTTCACTGCAGGGAAAAGTTTCTTTTCTCATCAGCGTTTTGAAAACAGAAAATTTGAATTTTTTTTTTTTTTTGGAGCGTGAATTATCTACAGAAGTGGCCCTCCATTTAACTTGAAAAGAGAAATTAGCTTTTACTAAATGACAGCAGTTTTTAGCTTATTCTTGTTCAAAAGCAGATATATGAGCTGCTAGCCTCATTTTGGTAGCAACAAAAGAACTTTTCGGCAGCTTAATGCTTTGAGGCAACACATGGCTTTTTTCTTTCTTTCATGCAACAAAAACATACAGATGCAATCTTTGTCTCAGTAGAAAAAAGATGGAAATAAAAATCAGTTCATCAAATTTGGTGTAATGAGAATTATTGTTATACTATAAAAATAATTTAAATAACAACAACAACAAAATTGCTTTTACCCCAGTTTTACTGAAACGCCTGTGGAAGAGCTGCTCCAGGGAAGGAAATGGATCCTCTGGTCTGAAGTGTGAAATTCAGCAGTACACAGAAAAAAGCAGGGGTAACCGAAGGGCAAATTCTTCCTGGGTGAGACCACCAGTCAATCAATAGCTGGGACCCATCACACTGACTGTCAAACATTTGTAACTTTCAAATAAGAACAAATTGTTGTGAGGAAAATGCCTGACTGCCTTCATGCAGAAGGACAATCAGGCTGTGGCCAGGAAACGACTGCATGAAGTGTCCTTGACACCACGTTTGTCGTGACATGTGCTCCTCTGCTCTGAAGTTGTTACACTCCGGTTACCAAGATGTTCCAAATCCATTAGCTCATGTCGTGGACGAGAGGTTTGACCCAATCCCTCAGCACATTACACCACTAACTCACACCTCTCTCCAGCATGGGTGCACACACACACATGCACAGGAGCACATATACCAAGCCCATTAGTGTTTTTAATTGAAAAGCATAAATTTGGCCTGCTAAATCTATTAACGATTTGTTTTAATTAGGAACCCAGCTGCTTCCTGAGATTCTGCAGTCTGGGTTTCAGAACTTTAACCGCACTGAAAATGAGTCTCAAGTGAGTTGCTTCGAGTCTTTCGGCTCAGCATTTTTACAGACTTGTTGGAAGGGAGATGTTTTGAAAAGTTTCCACAGCGTGCCCATCACCCCTCCTCTCAGTCCTTGGATGATACTGACTCAGAGAGGGTAAAACTAGACCTCCTTCTATCCAAATGCTTCTTAAATCCAGATGAAGTTCACCTGTCCTTATAGAGAACAGTTAACATCCACTAACCATCATAAATGTAGCTTCCAGAGAGACTAAAATGGGACCAAATTAAAATAAGTTTAAGATTTAAGGACTCTGTATGGGAGAAGCCAGGCAAGAAATGTTGTTTTTTCTTGGAACATTTATTTACCAATCACACACTAATGAACTTCTGGGCACTGGGGCACTCACTCCTGCTAGGTTTGCATTGCCACTACTAGCCAGAGGAGAAGCTCCAGCTTTTGGCTGATTCTGTTGTGGACCTATGATGATTTTATAAATCTTTTCAAGTCAGTGGTCAAGATACTTTGCCAGCTTCCCCTTTTCTTCCTGAGGGTGGGAGCCTGTGCTAAGCAGGGAGTCATTTGTGCACTTGTAGACAAAGCTCAGTGGAAAAATGGGGAGGACTTGTTGCTTTTGCATTTACAACTCCAGAAGGCATCGGCCTTTCCATAAAATTAACTTCACTCACAAAAACAAACACTACATCAGTGACAGCTCATGGTCACTGAGAGCAAGGCGTCCTCCCAAGGACCCAGGCAGAACACACACAGCTAAAGCTTTGTCAAATATCATTTCATTTTTCATTAATGACTCACTGATCATATTTCTACTCTTGCTCCATGATCCAGTCAGTATCTTAGCAGCCATTGTTCAGGTGGAAGTGGTAGTCATGAGATTCAATGAGCTACTTACCTATCTTCTTCCACTTTCACTGTTTTCTCTTGGCTTTTCTGCTTTACTTTCCTTCAGTTTTTTCCCTCCTCATATGAAACTATCTTTTATAATGGATTTGGGATTTTTTTCTCTCAACCAGTGCCGGTTTCAGAGGTGGGTATCCACATAACTACTTAAGACTCCAGCCCATGGAAAAGAAGGAAGGAAAACAAAGTAAAGTGAGGTAGTAATGCATGCCATCAGGACACAGGAGCTCTGATTTCAACAGTGTTCACCATTCCTCACAGACTGATGTTGTCTTTGCTCCTTTTTGGATACCGAGGATGATTTCTCACTATTGCCCTCTGAGTGGAGAGGAATTAGGTGTTTGGTGGCCTTTTACCATCCAGTCTAGAGGTGAAATCTGGCATAGGTTATCTTTCTCTTCAGCTTTGCTTCAGCTACTCAGAAAAACTTTTCAAACAGCTCAACTCTTGACCACATTAGTTTATTTTATCAATCAAGCTTTGATGCATTGATAATAAACACATCAGTAAAACTCTTGGATGTGTTCACTAATAATAAACAGAAAACTAGGCTCACACTGAAGTGGGTCAGAGAATGGGAACTGTTTTCTAAAAAAAAAAAAATATTGTTAATACAGTATAAAAACCAGACTGGAAATATTTGCATATGTGTTAACATTTCTTCAAACAAATGAGTATTCCATCTCCCTCCAACAGAGAGGAGACCTTTCCAAGCAAGAAATTCCCCTATATAACAAGTCCATGCAGACCAAAAGCAGACAGACCAGATCTACAGGCACAGATTTAAGGTTTCTCAGCTCCATTTTTTCATGATTCTTTGGTGTCTTTTGTTTTCCGCTGCTTTTTGATGTCATGATGTTGCATGAAATTCAGACTACATTAAAGGTCTCTGGTCTGTACACATGAAAGTGGAAGCTTGAAATCTAAACATTAAATGAGAAACCCAGCAGAAATCCTCATGTGCTAACTAATTTTTTAACTACATTGTTATTATGCAACCTCATTTTAGTCAAACCAATCTTATGCTTTGGGGTGGAAGGATATCCTGTATGAGTTTTTTATATATATATGTGTGTATATATATATATATAAACCTGAATGTTGCATTTCTTTTTTGGGCATGACTTAATTTTCCCAAGTCCAAACAAATTGTTTCAAAATGTAGATTTTTTTAAAAATTCTATTTTCATTTGACATTTCAAATTGTTAATCAAATAACAGGAAAAACAATCCAGCATGGCTGTTGTCTCCTTCTCCTTTTTAACTGTTTTATCTTTAAAGCATACTGTATTTTGAAGATGGTAAGAAAGCAAAATAAGGAATTACTTGACCAGCTCTGACAGTAATCCGAAGCAACCTCCAGGAAGATGCAAACTGTAGTCTCCAGCTTCCAGCCTTTGCTTGCCAGGCCAATATTAATTATCTAGGTGCTGCCAGCACTCCCTCATTAGGGACATTGTATCGTTTCCTTAGCTCTGCCATGCACATCCCACATCCCAGTCTCTCAGTCCTGCAGCTGTGGCTGAGGAAACTTGTGCAGCTATCTACTTTTGAAGCCTGAAGCAGTTTCGAATCAGGACTTGGGGAAAATAGGGGTTGGATGAGGCAGTGAGTTAGTCTGTGGGTTCCAACAGAAGCAAAGCTCTGAGTTATAGTGCTGAGAGTTAAATTTAAGGCCTGCACAGGTTTTCTTATGCAGGGAGGGAAAGGGTTTGTACAAAGTTTTCATATGTGCCACTAACGAGAGGTTTCCAAGCTACTTGGACTGGCTGAACACTCCTTTGCACAGACATAAACCTGTATCTGTGGGTGCCGAACATATAAAAAACCTGCTGATTTTAGGTGCTGGGAGGGAGAGCCGTCATTCCATTTTTTCCTGTGCAGCTGAGTGATTCCCTCCTTCTAAGATCCACCTTTCCCCCCTTCTCCCAAGGGGCTGCTTAGCCCCTTTAAGTCTTTTTTGGCTTGTTTACTAAATCTTTAGTCTGCACACTTAAGCTTAAGGACCCTCAACTTAGGTATGATCCTCCACCATGTGCTTTGGTTCCAGGACTCACTCATAAGTAGAAGGGTCCTTAAGCCTCAACAAGCAGATTGAAAACTCAGTAAACAAGCTGAAGAAGAGAAACTCAAGGTAAGAAGCCCAAGACTCCAGCCACAGAGGCATGAAAAGGTCTTTATATAATATATAGTTGCAAAGTGGTTTTTAGTGACTTTATAATAATTTATTGGTTGAGTTTTGCATTTTTTTATTCTTTAACCCCCACATCCTCTAACCCTTGCAAGTCAAAGCTGGGTTTATTGTGTACCCATTTGTCCATTCTTAGCTCAATACTCTTCTCAGTTAATATTGAGAAGCAGTGTGCCGAATTGCTTGTTTTTCTCAAAAAGAACAAATGCCAAAGAACTTTAAGTAATTTCTTTTTCAAAAATGTGTTTCTGCAACCTAGCAATATAAATGTTCTGGAGGTATATTGGATATAAACTTACATAATCTTGGGTATATTTAAAAGTTTCCATGGAAACCATTTCTTTGTCAAAAGAACAACATTGCTCTGGGCTATTTGTAACTCACACCTTGCAATGTCCAGCTCACGTATGGGGACCAGGTGACTCTGATGTCCGTAAAGGAATGGTCTTGGCTGCTTTTGTTTGGTTTTTTTTTTAGCCAGAGAAGAAGGTGCGAAGTAGCGTTTCTGCATTATCCATAGATAAAAACAACAATGAAAGAGTTTAGGAAATCTGACCCCTGGAAACATCCAAATATCAACACACCTGCATTCCCTTGCATGAACCCTTCTGGTTATGCTAAGTGTTTCTGTAAGAGGGAATGAGTGCCCAAGGTCTTAGTTCTCCTTAAAGCAAGGATATTTGTTCTTCATGTCGCAAGTTTTCCCTCCAGAATAAGCTGCTCTTCTAATAAACACTGTTTTGACAGCAGCGTTGCAGCTTGCCAGGAGCTGCTCCCATTGCAGCGTGTCTGTCTGTGCATCTGCAAAGGCGT
This sequence comes from Cephalopterus ornatus, assembly GCA_013396775.1. NCBI lineage: Eukaryota > Metazoa > Chordata > Aves > Passeriformes > Cotingidae > Cephalopterus > Cephalopterus ornatus. The sequence continues at coordinate 30,168 of VZRE01004391.1, read as the reverse complement.
CTGTAAAGCTGCAGCTCTGATTCTCACACCATTCCTCATCCCCTCTTTTACCCAATTTTTCAAGGCAAAATGGGAGGGGGAAAGGAAAGGGAAAAAAATTCCAGTCTGACCTTCCTCCTACCTCCGGAAACACTCCGGTTTACAGGAGCTTTAAGCTGTAGCTGGGTTTCTCGCTGTCAGCAGCTGGGAGTCAACAGCAGCTCATCTTATCCACTTCAGAAATGAGCCCTGGCTGATTGGACAAATATTTCCTATTTACCAGCTTCTCCCCCCTCCTGGATAATTCTGGGGTTAATCCACCGCACCACCTCCTCAGCCCAGCCCCGTGATATTGACACTTAAGAAACACAGAGCTGTTTATATTTCATTGGAGAGCTCATACTATCAATTTTCACATTAGTGAGTCCAGCTATTGCTCTCTTCTATCGGGATCTATTGAGTGGTGGCAGTAGAGATATCCGCTGTAGTGAAGGAAAAAAAAATACTTAGCTGTCTGATGAAATGTTTTAAATGCATAGGGTTCACCTTGGGGTTGGCTGCTGCTCAGATTTTATCCATTAATAACACGCAGGGCTGCCACACTACTCTCCAGGGCTGATAGGAAAAATAGTACCACTTACAGATCCCCTGGTTTGCCTCGGGGAGAGTGCACCAAATGCAGCACATATCATACATTTCGGGGCTGAAATTTACTCCACAAGAAGAAAAAAAAAATCCCAAACATTCTTTATATTAAAAAACAAAACCCAACCCTATTCCTGAAACACAGACAAAGAGAAGTTGCCATGTAGGCCAATAGTTGCAGACCTCAAGTGCTTTACTTATGCTATGAAACGCCTCTGGGCAAAACAGGGGTAAGATTTCAGTGTAAACAGCCTTTTTTAGCTTACTGCTCTGCAGGTTGACATTTCACCCAGCAGGGAGAAGAATCTGAATTGTTACAAGGAACTAAGCACGAAAGAGTAGGCTCTTGGTCAGCCATCATCTTTCCAGCAAGAGAGTCTCATTTATTTATATTTTCTTTTTTTTTCTACTCTTGAAACAATTCACAGGAAATTGATCATCAGAATAAGAATTGTTAACTGATTAGATTATTGTCGGGATTCTGTACAAGAACACAGCCAAGCGCTCAAGGGTAAGTATTATTTTCATCTACTGATGAGGCTAAGAAAGGATTGTGCACCCAATTCCCTGTGCATTAATGATCTGAAGATATTTGGGTTGGGTTGCATTGTTTTCCTCTCTCTTTCAAAGTGAGCCACAGAGCTCTTTGCTGCCAGGAAGTGTTATTTAAGAATATGGGCTTCTTTTGTAAAGGGAAGGGCATAATTAGATGTTAAGAGCTGATTATTGTATTGTTCTCCACAGAGGTTTCCAAAAGGAACTGCATTTGAAGAAAGAAGGGAAAGTATGTATTGTGCTTGGAAAGTGAGAGGTATCTGCCTTAAACATTCTTTGTCTCTGTATCTGAAAACTTTGCAAGAGATGAAAAGTAACCCAACTTTCCATTGCACTTTGCCTTCAAGAAGCCCACTGACCTACACGACCTCCTGTGGGAAGCTGGCACTAGATTTCCCACCCCAAAGACCAGAAAAATCTCCCATCTCCTCCAGCAGGAATCACTTGGAACAGAAAACCAGGATTTTTTTTTTTTATTTAATGGGACTTTTTGAAACAAGCTGAACTTGTGCCTACACACTTCTGTTTCCTGCTACTCCTGCCTCAGGGAGCTGATGTACCTCATGCTTCCTCCTTTAGGCACCCAGAGCGGCAAAAGGTTTCTATGAAGCAACTCTCAGAGAAACCTTTGTAAAAAATAAACCCTCCTGAGTGGACAAGGACTTATCTAACTCATCTGAACTCTTAAGGCACTTAATGTAGGACATACTGCAGGCATTTTTCTGTGTTGCACACAGAAGAGACCTGAGCTTCAGGCTGATCTACTAAGAACCTCCCTACTCCCTGCCATGCCATACTACACAGGATGCATGCTCTCTAGGTACCATGTCTCCAAAAAATGTTAAAAATCAAGCAGACAAACCTCATGCTTTTCTCTGGAGATTCCTGGCATGGTCTCTGGCAGATTGGTCAGGGGGAACAGCCAACACAGACCTTCAGCTGCTGCTAAGCTCCATTTGACTTTCAGCAGTGGCATCTGTGAGGGGATGCCCACCTGACTTGAGTTTGCTTCTTTATTACTGTTTTCACGAAGTGAGAAGTGCTTCAGCTTTGCTTAACACCTCCTGGAGCCAGAGAGGCATCACCTTCTCAGAGCTGCCCCTTTCTGCTGCTATTGCTGCTTCTTCCTCCTCAGTCTTCATTAGGTATCATGTAGGATATGGAGTTCCTCTAAAATATAACTTAAAGCTCAAGTTCCTACCAGGAAAAAACACTGGATTTGCCAGTGCTTTAAAGACCACCACAATGACCTGTCCACCCAGGTGGCCTGTTTCACTTCCACTACTGGAGACTCCACAAGTTCTGATGAGCTGGGAAATGCTGCAGTTTTAAACAATTGCACTTCTTTTTTGCAGTTGCCAAGGAATTTTCCTTCTCTTTCTAGGAAAGAAAATAGGACTAGGTGTTATAGCCTGCTCACTGTACCCTCACCATTTTCCAAGGCTCCTTGAGGTATTTCATTATTAAAGTCTACAAGGCTCATTTTAAATCTCACAAGATAAATTTTTCCTACTATTCTTATCTGACGTTTGCTCTAAAAACCTCTCAAATGTCATGTTAAAAAAAGTTCTAATCCCTAAAATACAGGATTGTATGAAACAGAAGCAATGTCTCAATCTTCTCAGTCTATTTCCTAGTGCTACACGTGAACTGTACTCCGTAGTACCTAAATATTTGCATCTGAGCTACATATACAAGCACAGAGGAAAGGTCTTTCTGACCTCAGGCAAAATGACTCTCACAGCCCACTCATGCTTTTATAGCCCTTTTCCCTGCCTTTTTTTTTTTTTTT
>VZRE01004391.1:0-27162 GCA_013396775.1 Cephalopterus ornatus | reverse complement strand
AAAAGAGAGCGGGGGGGGGGGGGGGGGGAAGTAATCCCTTACACACAAGAAATAAATCAGTTTCACATTTTATCATATTTATCAAAAATGGACTTCATGACCAGGCAAGTTCTTGGAGCCAAAGCCTGAGCCAAAGTCACCAAAGATTCGGAGACAGATGTCGCAGTCCTTTTTTTTAATCTGCAATAACAGCCTTTAGCTGTATCACAATTAACACACTCCATGTGCCAAACTGTAACGAACTTGCCTGCTCTCTCTGGACCTGCTTCCAGTCTGAGGTGAGAACTAATGAATTGTTGGGGCCACAGGAGGAAGACAAGGACGTGGAAGCAGAGGGGAAAGAATAAGAGTACAAACATCTGCATGTAGAGGACAAAGCTCCTCTCTCTCTCCCAGGTTATGCAGCCACTTTGTAAGGATTTGGCAGCTGAGCCATCCCTTCCCTTGCAATCACTCTGTTTAGTTAGGACCCAACCCAAATGCAGTTTGCACCGGACTTTGTTTGAACACATCCCTTCAGTTCATTGTTGTGGTTTGGGATTTTTTTTTTCTTCCTTTCCTTCTATGCATCTTCATCCTTCATGGTTGATTTGGATTATGATGTAAACTAACCGAACATGACACAGCTGCTCCCTCCAATAACTAAGGAGATGCCGGCTGCCACTCACCCCGGCGCTTTGGTGATTCACAGCAGGGCTGGTGGGCTGATGGGGGCCCTCTCTTTTGGCATCTGTCTATACCATCCTCATGCCATTTGCTGAAACAAAACCAATGATGTTAGCAGCATATGGGCAGCCAGAATAGGGGTCATTTACCTTATTTACCGACAAAGTAAAGGACAAGGCCTGGTGGAACAGCAATATATTGAGGAGAGCTGGCAGCACAGCGGCAGAAGAGGAAACCATGGGCAGGAAGGATCCCAGGAGTCACCTCTGCCCGTACGTCCCTTTCCTGTGACATGTGGAGTCTCTGAGGTTTGCAAGGACTGTTTGATGCTACGTTCTGTGAGTTTTGATCAGCTGAGCTGCCTATGCCAAACCAAACTCATCTGGCTGAGGTGGACACCCCACCTCAGATGCAAAGGCTGCTTCCAAACCTCGCCTGAAAGGCAAGGAAGATTTTGTTGACAATCAAATTCATGTTACTGCTAACAGAAAAGAAATCATTTCCATCTGCATGCTCTTGGACTAATAAAGGCTTGGTCTGAAACTGGAGAAGCCAAGAACCTGTCAGGGATCCAATCTAACTGTATATCTAACCTGACCAGAAGTAAGAATAATTGGAAACCTCTCAAGTAGACTGTTCTTCTTAACTTACCGGGACAAGCCACACACCAACAGCTTGCACAATCTGACTTCTGCAAACAAAAGCAGTCTGGATAATCTTGGAGAAGACACTGAGCATTCAAACTTCCAGGTTAGCTGTCTCTGTTTGCTGCCAGAATAAAAAATCAGGCACTTTTTCCTTCTGAGTAGTACCTCTAGGCATAAGGTTACAGCACTGGGCATGTTTTAACATATAGGCTGGGCTGAAACAGAGAACTTGATGAAGATGCTTAGCAAAGAAAAACAGCTCTAAATAGAATGATGTCTGCAGAAACCAGGGATGAAAAATCTACTGTGATATGAAAACATATGTACATGGAATTGTGAATTTAAAAGGTGCCTGGCATCGTAGACATAGTTCAAATATTTATTATGACTCAGATTCATGAAAAATCTCCCCCTTTTGTTAGCAATTTTTGCCTGTAAAATTAAACTCACTTGCAAGTGCACTCATAATATGCAAATATTCTTCAAAATTACTACCTCTCTTGTGTTTATATCAACGCTTATCTAAGTTTCCATACTCTTTTCAAAGTCTCACTTATAGTATCTGAGAACCTGTATATTTCTATAAAACCCTTCATTTGGGGAGTACACTATCTGCTAAAATTGTCTAGGAATTATAGGCTCAGAGGGTGTTATTTCTATTTGAACATTTTACCAAAATCTTTACATTTTAAAAATTATTTTGCTCTCTTGTGGGACTATTATAAAAATAATGTTAAAAATTGAGAAAATGTGGTTTTACATCTTGCTCAAGTTTATATAAATATAATATCCTAAAAACATATTATCAGGCTTTTTAGTATTTTGTCAATGATACCAGGAATATAAAATAAAATGCATGTTTCCATGGCCATGTGGCTGTACCTCTTGATTGAGTAAAATGTTTACCAAAAACCTTGAGCATTTTAAAAAAATGAGCAGAGTTGTATCTATGTATGAAAAGTAAAAATGCTGTAAATAAGGGAGTTGGCTTTTTTTTTTCCTCCTCACAGTTTCAAGCTCCACTTTCTAACTTAAATGCATAAAGATTTTTTTTTTTTTGTCAGCTTCAGTGCAGAGAAACATTAAAATTCATCTCACCCCAAACCTTTGTCGGGAAAAAAAGATGTTAAATATCAGCAAATGGATCTGATAAGCTGCAGACTATTTCTGCTGTCAGAGAATGACTGTAGGACAAAAACACATGTTCAGGATTTGACATCCCTTGGCATCTTGTAAATAGCCTGCATGAATCCACACCTAAAAACTGCCAACACAAGCAAAATTGTGCCCAAGTTTCTTGTAAGTTAAGCAAGCAAAGCAGAGACATGAAACGTGGTTGGATTGAATATAGAAACCTAAAGACCCCCAAAACTGACCTTGAGATCATTTTAGCGAAAGATCTTCTCTGCACTTTTGCAGCGCCAGCCTGATTTTCTCTGTATAAAGAGCTGTGTGTGTGTGTGTATGGGTGAATGTGCAGGACTGCGTGATAAACACGTTATTAGGGAAAAAAACCCAACAACTTTCCATAGAAGAATGATAAGAAAAAAGAACTGCTGAGTAATACAAAATAGACCCTTCTCTCTCTCTCTTTTTTTTTTTTTTTTTTTTTTTAAGGATTCATTCCTTAGAAGAAATGTGAATCCTTGTCCTGGATTTCTTCCACTTCAACTCCACCCCCTCACTGAAGAAAAAACTTTTTTTGTGATTTGTGATTCAAAGGAGATCACTTCCTAAGTTGCAGATTTTTTTTCTGCTTACTTTTTCTCCCTTTTCTGCAAAACAAATAAATAAATAAATAAAAGGTTAAAAAGAAGAAGGAAAGAAGGGCTATTTAGAAAGAGGAGGAGGGAATCTGTTTCAAGAACCCATTTTTTTCTGATACAGCATCAGTGTTTGTGCCACAGATACAGGAAGAGATTATTTCCCTTCTTTTCCCCAGTCCTTTTTTGTTTTTGTCAGAGATGTTAGTCTTTCTTTCTTGGATTCAGTTTTTCCCACTGCCAGCAGGAGTCTATCAAAGCTTCTGGACTCAACTGAGAAACTGGTTTTTCCTGAAAGCCTGAGAATTGTTTCAGCATTTGAGGGAAGTATTAGTTGGGGTACTGTCACGGCCTTGGTGATGGCATTTGCTGGAAAGGAAATCCACACTATGGTGTGAGATGTCACAGCCGTGCTTATCCCAGTCATTTAGCTGTGAGCTCTTTCCAAACTTTCCCTGGGCAAATACAACTTTTGGGTCTCCTTTACAGAAGATCAGCTTCTCAGTGGTCCTTGCTGGCTTTAGTCCAGAGTTCAGGGTCCAGAGTCCGTCAGTGTGTCTGGGACCATGGTGCAAACACACATGGACACCAGGCTTTTTCCAACCTGAAAAGTGAGAAGGGAAATGAGATGGGGTCTGTGGAGCTGAGAAAGGTCATGGAGCAGTCAAGTGCTATGTGCCAGGATGCCGTCGGGCCAGGATCCGGAAAGCGATTCTCTCCAAAGGACGTGGAACAGCTGGCATTGTGCCTCCTCCCCTCCTCTTCCTCTGAAGCACCCATGGATTCAGGATGCTTTAATGACTCAGTCTGCTTGGCTGTGGCAGATCTTGTATTTCTGGAGAGAATCAATATAAACACTTTCTTCTGTATTTCCTTTTTTTTTTTCCTTACCCATTGTACTGCCTCTTATTTCACTGTCTGCTGTCTGTCCCCAGCACCAAAGGAAGCTGTGATCCCTAATTCCCAGTATGGCCCAGCCTGCTATAAAACTGCTCAGTGTGAAACGTAATATGCAAAAAAAAGATTTTTTTTTTCCTTCCCCCTTTTTTTTTTTTTTTTTTTTTTTTTTTTCTCCTCCTTTTTGGCAGGCTCTGGAAAAGGCCTGTTTCCTGGCAGGAGAAAAAGCCAGCCTTGGCTTCAAGCAGCCACTGACAATTCCCAGCATATGGTAAGAGAGGGAGCTTCCGCCTACCCCATCAGGTAAGTGCCATCTTCCTTACTACAGCAATGATCGATGTCACGCTTGGAGAGCACTGGCTACTGGGAGAGGAGCCAAGCGGCCAACTGGCCATTACAAGGGAACAGGTCAGGGTGGACAAGGCCTCTGGGTGAGGAAGGCATGCTAGCATAAGCATGCAACCAGGAAATGTGGTGTCTTAACGCACCGTCATCTGCTTTGGGTTTTTGGCTCCGCAGCCGAGTTCGAAAGGCTTAATTTGCTTACGCTCACACTAGGGTTTAAGTGCTTTTGAAAGGTGAATTGGAGCTTTCTCGCATATGCCTTTCAGCATATAGAGAGTTGCTTGTGTGATATTCCCTCCCTACTTGCCTTTTTCTTCTCTCTTTATTTTATCTTCCAGTGTCTCTTCATGCTGTTTTTATAACGAGCTTTTCCTCTTTGGCCAGAAGAAGACCTGATCCCACATCCTTTCCAGCTCTGCTCATTGGCTCTGTGTTGTTTTGGAGCAGTCCACCACAGTGGCAAGCACCAAGGATGTTTTCTTAGAGTAGCCCAAATTTTACCCTGTTTAGTCCTGGGCAATGGTTCAGGCCCAGTCTGGCTTCAGAATCTTCTCTTCCTTCTCTGCCCCCATCTTGCAGAGTGCTCGCAGTATCACACTGGGGTTTGGAAACTTCCAAGCTGCAAAGTGAGGACTGTGTGTGGCTGCAGCGCGCCTGAGAGGGGGAAAAGGGCCTGTGCCATGATCCCACCCTCCCCACAGGGTCCATGGGGCAAGGGGCGAGACTGAAGCAGACTTCAGCCCCCTTGTTGTTTCCATGGGATGGGGTGTGTCTCTGTAAGATAGGTCTGCTCCCCAAGCTCCCAGTGCAGCACCTTCAAAGCCCCATTGAGCCGTTAAGACCTGGTCCTCAGCTGTAAATCAAAGCTGCTCCAAAACATTTTCTTCCTCTCACCTGAGCCCTGACCTAGAGGGACCACATCTTGTGGAAAAAGGGCAATTCATTCTCCATGCTCACTCAGTCCATAGACCCCTTGCCAAGGATGCTTATTATTGTTAACCTGGGTGCTGTTTTTTAGTGTCCTGGCAGGACTAGGAGAGCCCTGACTCATTTCACATTGACCTCTGAGTAGCCATTGCCTGGTAGAAAGTTTTGGTAAGGATCAAACCTAGCTGTTCTCCATTTATGCTATTGAGGACCATGCACTTTGCAGCTCATTCTCCAACACAGAAATAAACTGTCAGTGGCTTCTCTTCTGGCACAGATTGATCTAATACAACTGCCTCAACGCACTCTGCTTGCGCAGACAGTTCCAGTGCACATTACTGTCATTTCTGATGCCCTGAAAGCTGGTGCCTTCTCCCTCCCATGCTCTTAAATGCCTTAAACGCTCTTAAAAAGTGTGGTGACACTTTTACGGGTGATGGGGCAAGGGTCACAAGCTGAATCTTTGCATGCCAAGAGATGCAAACAACAGATTCCCTTCTCTAAGAGGGAAGTAGGATCTGATTTTCTTTGTCAGTAGGTTCATTCTTTGTGCCACATAATAATAGATAAACAAAGATGCAACATCTTAAATTAAATTCAAAGTTTCCTGATTGCCACATTAATAAGAGAAAGGATATCCCAAGCAAGTGCATCTCTGGCTGCTGTATGAAATCAATCTGCAGGGAGAGGTGTAAAGTAGGGGGTTACTTTCTAGAATCCATTTGCAAAACACTGAGCAGAACCATAGCTTTGCTGGTCAATGCCTGAGTGCCAGTAGTGACCAAAAGTATTACAGGATGGTAAATGGGGAGTAGAGCCATGTCCATAAATTTATTCACCTAAACTATCAGATGGTACAATGGCTGCGTATAGCTGACCAGCAAAACAACAAATGCAACTCATTTACAGATGTCTGTCTTCACAGTGAACTGATTTTGTGCCCTCGCATTGGAAATATAGGAGTGCTCATCCTGCATAGGTATTTTAACATGTTGATCAAAAGCCAGAATATGAATCTTAAAGAAAATGCCACAGTTAGACCACTGCTTCAATCCCAAAAATCTGGGTAAGATATCTGTTTTAGAAAGGCTACCATAGAATATTAACTACTTTTTTTTCAGAATTTTTTTAAGTGGATTTCAATTTTTAAGGTCTTTCACTTTCATATTATTTGTTTGTTTTATTCTATGATAGACAAATCAGAATGTTCTGTAGCATGACAAGCAGCATATACTTTGATCCAGAAAAATAGAAAATCTCTTATAATGATGCTAAATCATCCTTTTGGTTTTGAAGTAAACGAAGTAAGATAAATATTTCCAGAATTACATTTTTAATGTACTGCTAATACTATTGGCACAACATGAAACATTTGCTATTAAACTGGAAAAAAAGGGTCAGTATTTAAAACAAACAAATTCCATCCCATCATGTTTCTACACAAAATATCCACTTAGCCTAATTAACTACAGCTCCTGAGCATCGGTGAATGGATTTTCACATTTAACAAGTTCTGTGGAGCTCAGCAAGAATGATTATTTCTTTTGAATAGTCACGCTTAAAGAATATTGCTGCCCATCATACGGTATTCATTACTTCTTGGTTTCAAAAGTCTATCATCCACAGAGGGAACAGGAATGATTCCATATGACTTAGGTGACAAATCATAAAACATAAAAAATGAATAGCTAACAGCTGTCTGGACTTTTCCTGCTGCAAACAGTTTCCTTCAAGTTAATATTTCCTCATGCTCCTAATTTTCCAAAAAAGGCAATCCAGATGTTCCAGCTGCACAGTGCAGGTATGTCCAATGCAACCAGCATCTACAGAGAGATCACCATAGGGCTTCTCTCCTTTTTTCCTCTTCTTCCCCTTGTCTATTCTTTTCTTTCTGTTTTTTGGTTTGGTGTTTTGTTTTGGTTTTTTTTTTTTTTTTTTTTTTTTTTTTTTTTTTTTTTAGTTTTTTATTTCTCCTCAGCAAGACTAAAACTTGAGCACGGCCAGGTGTTTTCACTTCAGAGGCTCCAATGGCAACAGCAACTCCAGTGCTTGGAAGCTAACAAATTTGTTGTGTCACAATTGATAATCAACTCTAGTAAAAGAATGTCCAAATCAATTGAGCTTTAGCAAGGGCAAACTGACTGGACACAGCCAGGCTCCCAGCAAAAGTAGGCCAAGCTTGATAAATTTGCCCTTATTATAGCTATTGATGTTTAAATTTCTTCAGGGATGTTGTTACATGGGTGCCTAGTGGTGACAGAGGTACGATGACCTCCTTCGATCCTTAATCTACACCTGTTAGTTGGCTCCCTAGTTGCTTGTGAGTATACTCAAGCTTAAAGGTTAACAAAAGAAAAACAGGCCAAGTTTACGCGACTGCAGCAACGGATCAATGCAGAGTAAATAACCTTCTCTGTCTTATTTCCCCAAGCATTATTGATCCGAGTTCTTTGTTCTTTGTCATGTTTCTGTCTTCTAATCCCAGGGGACACTAAACGATCGGCTCATATTGGACATGTTAACTGGCACATTATGACAGCTACCATTTTGTCACTCAATGTGGTGCTATATATAAAGAACCCTCAGTTCAGGGGTTTCTGAGCTGCTCTCTCCAAAATGTGCCTCCGATACCAGCTTTTTATTTTTGGCTTCCTTTGTTGGCTCACCCCTGCCCCCTAAGTATTTTATCTAGAGGTCTACTGTAACACCAACTTTTTTTCTTTTATTATTATTATTAATTGTGCTCCTAAAATCCCCCCATTCTTAAAGACGGACAATAACCCAACAGTTAAAAATAATAGACACTTTTGCAGCATTCAGTGCACTGCAGGAGTTTCAGGCAGCAGCAAATGCTGGTATCAATTCCGACCTGTCGGGGCTTGTTGTTTTTTATTTAGGAACAGGAGCCCTTTCCTTTCATTATCAAGGTTACATTTAAAGGATATTGTGCTTTCCTAAGTGTTCTCAATGGATTTCTATGGGATATTGCAGAGATCACTCTATCCACACTGAGCCCAACCTCCGTCTTTCAGTTGAGCGGATGCTCCAAGTGCCTTAACGGCTCTATAAACTTGCAGATTTGTGGTGGAAGTCTGTGTTCACTGGGAGACTATTGGATTTCTAACAAAATTAATTGGATTTCCTTCCTTCTGAATGCTCCCTCTACATGCCTATCTCTGAATAAGGACTTGCCAATACTAACTCCCAGAATTATAAAGAAGAAAAAAGGGGAAAAAAAGAAAAGAAGTGAACTTGGAAGGCATGGCAACCTACTACTGCTTATTTAGCCTTCCTCACACTTTATCTAGGACACAGAAAAAGCCTATTCTGAAAGAAAAAGCTTTTCCCTTCTGTGCCAAAAACTCCCAGCGAGGGATCCAATCACTGGAGTAAGTGTTGCATGCCTTTTTGTCACTGCAAGGAAGAGTCCATTGGCTGAATAGTATCACATGGATTTAGGACTCCAAAATTCATAAGGCATTCCTGGGTCTGTCTGGCACTTAATCAACAGCGTGCTATAGATAGAGGGAGTAGGACTACGTTTTAAAACCAAAAAGAGAATTGATATTCAGGAGGTAAATTCCTGCCTGTTTCTCTATGTATTTCACTATGTTAGCCACCAGTAATCACCGTGCAAATACAGCCTGTCCAGTGGACAGTAATAGCATTATGACTTTACTGCCACAGAATCTTATCTCTTTTTAAGTCACAGCTGAGTCAATCTGTTCTTTGAACAGGTATTTTTGGTAATGCAAAGGAATCCAGGGGAAAAAAAAAGCCGCTGTATATTTCAACTGAATTTCAAGTTCTTTCACGTCTCCATAGCTGATAATTAAACCAACTGACCTGCTTCTGCATCGAAGCCTGCAGGAAATTAAGCAGATAATACTCTTTAGGCAGATAGGCTTTTGGGGATAGTTTATTAAAAGAAAAAGAAAGAACCCCCAACCAAACAAAAAACATTGAACTGTGATTCTTGGAGCAGCCTCATCACTTGCCTGTGGGGTTCTCCCCCTTGTTTCCACTGATGGCAGAGTTTGGAGAAGTTTTAGCAGGAATTCTTAAAAGGAGAACCAAAAAAAGACATGTGAAGACTTTGTCCCAGTTAGGCTCAGTCATTCAACCCTAAAACCCAATTCAAATATTTATATTTAAAGTAGAAGTAGATTATTCCAATATTAATCTTTCACAGATGGCATATTCCCGCCTTTTTTTTTTTCTTTTGATTTTTTTTTTTTTATTCAAACCACTAAAATATGCTAAAGCCACAACTGGAACATGGTGTAGTGTCTATCTACAGAAACTTCTTATTTGATTTGAAATGGCTTTGTTTCCCTTTTTGTCATGCTGGAAATATATCCTTAAAAGACATTTTCATCTCCATAAAACATTTGTGTTTTTTGGACTTGCTGAAAAACTGAAAAATCCAGGGGTCAACCAGATTTAACAGTTAATTTATTCACTATTTGTCTTTCCAACTGCAATTACTTCGGGGCAAAACCGACATATGATAATGTTTTTATAGTATGCCTAAAATGTCATAATAAATTCAAATTATTAATAAAACTGACATGTAAAAGTGGGAGATACCTTGTATGTGGGCAGTATGTGTTATTCTAGTTGAATGTTTTGCTCCATATTTCCAATCAGCATGAGGGTCTTTTACAAATATGAGAAGAGTTATTGTTATCCTTAAAGGGTTGGCTGTCTGCAGAATGGACACATATACATAGTCCATATATTCACAAGAAATTTAAGATTAACTAGAATAAAGAATAAAGAATTTCTTCTCCTAAGTGAGTTACACGAGTATTTGGTTTCATAAAAGCTCATTTCCCCTTTCCTGCAGGTGTCAAGCAGCATCTCTGTTTTGCATTCCTAAAATACTGTTAAAAGGGTTTGAATTTCTATTTATTATGGAGCCAGTTCACCTCTACTGCTCAGTAGGATGTTCTGCAAACTGATCTCACTGTTTGGGTGACATCACCATGTTAAAAATAAGCCATGGTGGCATATCTGTGATAAAAAATATTATTATTATTCAGATCAAATTATATTTCAACTGTGCAAAGCTCTCAGTTTGTTTGAAGTGTGTATTTAAAGGAGACAGCCCAAATTCTCTGTTGAGAGAGAAAAGTTATATTTTACTATAATATTTTTATGTGGCTATAAACACAATGAAAAAAAAAACCTCAAATGATGTTTCATTTATTTATTAATTTAACTTTTTCAGCTGTCAGCAATCAAATCCCCTTAGATATATAAGTAGTTCAGCTTTCCTGATCCTGGATTCAGTCTCCTTTCAGAGGACAGATCTCAGGTGAGGGACCAGGTGTGCATCCCAATATTTAGAATTTCAGCTCTTCACTGCCACTATGTGCTGGACCAACTCCTACCAAACTGATAGGTGTGGGGGCAGACCTTGATGGGCAGACTAAGACTGGCTTTTATAAAGGTGTTTCAGTGGGAGGTTTTGTTTTGCTTTCTTTTGTTGTTCTCTCAGCCTGACCTTTGCCCCTGTATAGTGCACTCTTATCCTCCAAATAGGGAACAGCAGCCAATTCTATAGTTTCATGCCATTTGTTCTTTGATAGGACAGCAGTCACATTCTCAGAAATCTTCAGGGAATAGGACTGAGCAGCCTGGATTCTCTCTTACAAAGGGACAAGTCACACGAACTGTGAGAAGTCTCACAAAGCTGCTTAGCAGATTGAGGCTAAGTGCCCAACTGACTAAAGGCTGGGGGGGAAAAAAAGATATGTTGGTTCCTAAATCATACAATCAGGTTCAGAGTGTAATGTTGGGGTATTTTTTTAATTTCTTGAGAGCAGCTGAGAGGATCCTTGGTTTCCCTCAGGAAGTGCTGGGAAGCTCAGCTGACCTTGTAAAGGTTGATTTCAAAGTTTTCCACTGGCAAGTGGGTCGTTAGGTAAATGACTGAGGAGACAGACGTGTCAGAAGCTCTTACACTTGTCAGGAAAGATACTTTGCTTCTTCCCGTAGGAGGGAACTGTGTTCAGTGCCCTATAAGATACTTCTGATTTTCCTGGTTGAAATAACGAGACACTGTCACAGTTCTCAGCTGGGGTAAACTGATGTTATTCCATCAAGTTTCATAGACTGAGGCTGACTTGCTTTAGCTGGAAAACTGGTCCAGGGTCAGAGCTCTATATATGAAGACAGACTTCTTTCAGGAGCGTGTGTATGCTCACGTACAGCGTGGCTGAGTTGGGATCTTGGAGAATTTTTGACATTATTAGTAATAATTCTCCTTTCCCCTGTTCTTAAAAAGGACATTTCCATAAATAAAGCTTTTAGACTGTTCAGCAGATTTACCTCCTGCCCTCCCAGGCACACCCTAACCTCTTCTAATAATACAAATGTTATCTTAGTCTAAAAAGTTATTCTTGTCCTTGATGTGCATTTTGTACTCCTGTCAAGGGCCAGAATAAAAAGAAATCAGAGGCAGTGTGAGGAAGGGTCAAACTGAGCATGAAAAGATTCCTTTGCCTTCGTGTAACATACAAATTGGGATTGTTAGAGCAAACAGCCACCAACGAGCCACATTATTCATAACACTTCACAGTTTTCTCATGGAAGCCGACAAATGTGCATTGCCTGAACATATTTTGTTAATTCGTTGGGTTTTTGCTATGAATACAGCTGAATAATTTCAGAGAATTTTCCTGACAGTAATGAGTGGTGCTTTGTACCTTCCCCAGGATGCACATTACCACTGTTTTGCTCATTTTATGGATGGGTAATCTGAGGCACAAAAGAGAAAGAACAGGTCAAATGCAGGACTGTGGAATTAAAAGGAGTCTTGACAATTTTTAATTACTACCTCATATTCTAGAAAAACTTTAAAATACCATATTAATCTGGTCCCTCATTTATTGAAAGCATAACATTTTGGTGAACAGTTATTACATTTAATTAAAACATGGCAAAGTATTTACTGAAAGCATGATATTTTGGGGAAGAGTTATTACAAGTGTTTAACTAAAACATGGCAAAGTATTTTTGCATCGCTTAATGAGTCTTTAGATGCTAGAAACCTTTGGACCATTTGTTTGATCTTCATATTTAAACATGATTTTAACAGTAACAGTTCACCCATGGCACTAAGAGACATCAGTTGCAGAAAAACACACTAATACGGACCAGAGCTGAATGAAACTGTGTTGATGGAGATAACCAGTTGCATATGTTTTTAGTTAGCAGGAGCCAAATGAGATAACCACCATACAGCAACACTGGGCCTGATGGATAATTTTTTTATATTTTTCTGAGAAAAGACTGGATTGCAGCCTGAGCCTTGGTTACTACGTTCGTCCGTTTGTACTCAGGAATCAGGAAAATGAAATTCTGGATAAAGTGAAAAGGTGACTGGAGAGGAAGGAAGAGCAAAGTATGTGAAGGGCAAAGACATAAACATCGGTGCTGTTCTCTTCGTGTTACTAGACAAGGACCTTCTATTGATTTCTCCGGGCCTGCTTGCACTTCCTTCCTTCAGTGACTAATGATACGCCCTTTGGGTTATGATGACACTGCATTTCACAGGCCTGCAGGTCGAATACCTGATGTGTTCTCTGCCTGGCTCTTACTTTAAGTCATTGTCCTGCTCCAAGCCAGGCTCTTCTCAAACGTGAGGCAAGTAAGAAAGGGAAATAATTTACGTTGCGCATCCCAGGTTGGAGAATAAAATGCAACGCTTCAAGTGGGTTCAAACATAGCTGCGTATTGTCTGAAGCCTCATTTCCAGTCTGTGGCATAGCATTGAGTCTGGTGTCTTCAATGTTTTTCTCACAACAGTTTCCAGAACTCTGTTTCCTTCTGCAGGAGCCCCAAAGTGCATATGTGTTAGGCACACATTTCCTCGCCCACCTCTGCGTTGGAACACAGATTTGTTTTAACTTTGATTAACAATCCTCCACAGAAATTTAAAGAAAGAAGTGACTGATTCTTCTCTCACTTTCAGTAAATTAGGAATAATTCCCCTCTCCCTCCCACCCCTAGGCCATGGAGTTAACATAAATAATGTGAAACTGGTGAAGGTGACAGAAAAGTTAGGCTAAAAATGAAGAAACCTACTGCCTTCAGCACAGAATATGGGGCGCAAATTATATCTCGGCCTATTTAATTGCCAGGCAAAATGTGGGACAAGAACTCTTGGGGGCTCCCAGTCACCAGCAATATGAAGGATTTGATATAAGTAGCCTGTAATAGCTGCTCTGGCCAACCTCCTTCTCATGTTCAAGAAGCAAAAACAGCAGGAGGTTTTCAGAAGCGTGAAGAAGAAGTAAGCATCTGACTTTTACTTTCTTTTAACAAAAGTTTGTCCTGTCGCAACCCTGGTTGCCTTAGAGCATATCAACCTATATTCCACCAGCAAACTAGCTTTTGTGTGAGGAACTATCCAAGCTTCCCCAGTAAACATGGAAGACCAGTAACACCACCAATGACACAAGGCACATAACCTTGAAATTGCTGGTTTGACATAAAGGGTTGGGGTTTTTTCATAATATCCAACACTATTTCTACAGTCTGGAAGAATGATACTTTTTTGAAGCCAAAGATCCCATCATTTAATGTGTGCAAAATTTAGGATGCCTAAATGCCAAAATTTAGGATGTCAATCAGGATGCCTAAATAGCTCATGTTTGTAACAAAATGCAGCTATCAGGCTTCTTTCTGAGTGTCTCATGATGTAAATGGGAATTACTGGTCCAGAGATTGAGTTTACAGCTCTGATTTTAAATTTCCAGTCTCTCAAGAGACTACTGTGACTTGAGAAAAACTCAGAGGGCATAAAAATACATTCCTAATAGTCTAAAAAAACCCACTGATATTGAGAAGCCTCCAGACTTCTTTCTGCGATTTCCTATTCTTACAGAATACTTAGTAGTGAGAACAGTTTAAATAAATGCAGACACACTGCCCCTGTCTCTCCTTCATTTGGTGCTAAATCCTCCAGAGAGGAGATAACTATTTCTCAGCTGAAGTCTGGAGACCTGACTATGGTTCAACAGCAGGCTACAAGCATTTGTTTCTTGAGCTGCATAGTCTGTTTTGCCAGGTGTTGATAGGAGAGGTTGATTCTTAGGGCTTTATCATGTTTAATCATTGCTCTGGTCACTAGTTAAGGTGGTGCACGTTCCTTCTCTTTTCCCGGTTTGCCCAAAACACATTGGCCAAGGGAGCATTGGGTAAAAAAAGGCTGCAAACCAAGGGCTGTGGTCCCACTTGTTATCCTTGGCAGTGTTTAGACTTACCAGTTTGGCTGAACACTACAAGTGTTGGTCTTGGGGCAGATGGACTAGCAAGGGTGGGGACGGAAAGGGAGCAGGGGAACTTTCCAAACACTCTTCTGGGTGCTAAAGCAGAACACCTGCCTGTGTCAAACTGCAGTTGCATCCCAGGCACTCTTGGAATGAGCAAAGCTATTTCAAGTGGTGAGAAGTCATGGCCAGGCATCATGAGCAATTTCCCAGGCTGTCCCCTGTCCTGCCAGCAAAGGCCATG
Source organism: Cephalopterus ornatus (assembly GCA_013396775.1). Classification (NCBI taxonomy): domain Eukaryota; kingdom Metazoa; phylum Chordata; class Aves; order Passeriformes; family Cotingidae; genus Cephalopterus; species Cephalopterus ornatus. Next base: position 12,392 of record VZRE01004391.1, on the reverse strand, counting down.
CATTGCACCCCAGCTGGCAACAGCCTACGGAGTAGCTGCTGCTTCCAAGAATGGGAAGGTGCCTGATGCTGTAAGTCTCAGGAAGAACATTTATAAACAGAAAAGAGACTCTTTTTTTTTTTTTTTGGTGCCTTCATGCAGCCAAATCTGATGGGAGGTGTATATTCCTTGAAATTTAATGAAAACACGGGCTCAGGCTAAGGGAGTAACACATACAAATGATATGTGAACCCCTGAAAATACCCTGCCAGAGGCCAATAAAATGAAGACACATTTGAAGACACTTCAAATCTGAAGGCAATTTCTTATTCTGTTGCTCCTGGAACTGTTTTTCCTGTTTCATCCCTTTCCCTTTTGCTGCCACCATTAGGAGGTGCTGGCTGGATGCTTTCGGTGTGGTACTCCAGTGCAGAAATACACTGTGCCAGCTGATAGAGAAATGCGTTCACACACAGGGAATTCCTGAGCTGACTGCTAGTTATAGAAATATTATTCAAGAGCCAAAATTATGTGATCCTTCTTGGAACAAAAAGACCATGAAAATCAGCAAGAATTTTCCTCCATTGAAGATCTGGAAATCTATGCCATTTCTTAATATCCAACAGACTTCTCGAGTATCTGGTGTGATTTTTTTCAAGTGAAACATATGATAGAAATGAAAAGCTTAATCAAGTTTCCTCAGCTTACTAATTACTCATTCTTTGGGTTTTTTTCCTTCCGTGCTTTGCCTGACAATTGAAAGTGGCAGAGACGTAAATCTGGGAGGTTTGTTTTCAACAAAAACACCAGTCTTAAAACACCTTTTCTATATACACAGAGAGAGATAAAAATAAGAAAGAAAGGATGTCAGCTGTATGATAACAATGAGGAATGGCTGGACAGAGGATTGGACTCTTTAAAATGAGTGTGTTTACCATCCCAGGATTGATGAATTACCAGGGATTTTAATTGTAAAGCTCTGGCTGCTATTGCCATATTTCACAGACCAGGATCAGCAGCTATTTCATCTATCTGTAATTTTATTTCTTTACCAAGTGCCTGATCATGAGAAACAATAACTGTCAGCAGTGTAAATTCCCATAGGACTTTGAAGATTTACTCTGACTAACTACAGATCCATCCAATATCTCTCAAGATCAGTCTCTACCTGTCCCAGACTGAGATGTAATGTTGCTGTAGACTGTAACTGTTTACAGAAGTGGGAGCCTTCAATAGATCAGTGTATGAAATCATTCCTATTCCTCTACAGTAGTTTGTAAAGTTTCCAAAGAGCTTTCCAGGCTTTCTGGATGAAAACCACTATATAAATGCAACATGCCATTATTATTTATTGTTTCAGTTTGACAGAAAGATGGAGGGTTTCATTTTGACTTTATATTTCCACTTCGCCTTTGTTTCATAACTTTCTGACGTGTAGAATTTTCCTTTGTATTCCTCCCAAGCCTTACAACCTCCCTCTTAAGGCAAAGAGGTTAGAAATGCTGCAGCCACAAAGAAGTGTTAAATTAGAGCAACTTTTAATTATTATTTGTTATCACATAGAGGATCATATTAAAGGCCCCATTGTTCTGCACAGAGAGTAGCTGGTTTGGGATTTTCAAAAAATGAGCAAGAAATCCACTTGTGACCAGTTCTGAAAAACCCTTACAGACAGGGAAATTTTTTTTCACAGCCTTACATTCCTGCTAACCTTTGCCCCTAGAAATAATATTTTATATTGCTGTGAAAAAGAGTTTCTTTGCTGTCTTTTGTGGCAGTTAATTTTCTCTTTACACAGCTGTAATGAGAGCAAATGATGGGAAACCCAAATAGCAGGAAGTTACCTGCTGTTAATTTCAATACCACAGTTTGAATTTAGCCACAGTTTGCATATATCTGAAAAGTGAGATATCCACCTCATTATCGTCCCTCTCACAGTTTTTTTCCCCCCTTTAATTCATCCCATAGTGTTTTATGGTAGGAAGCACAATTATATAATTATGCTGTGCAACATTATTTCTTCTTGAATATATAATCTCATAAGTTCTTATAAGTTAGATGGTTCTGCTTTCAGCAATACACAGGAAAAAACTGCTGTTCTGTGTGGCTATTCTGCTTGAGCCAGTTGAAGTGGAGTTTCAATCCAGTGTCATTTTAAAGAACCTTTAGAAGAACGGTGGATGAGAGACTCAGCTCTCATCCCATTACCAGCTTTATTTAATCTAAAATGCCTCTGAGAGAGAGAGACTCCCTTATCTCTGAGTTGTGCAAACACGCCACTGCACACTGATACACGATCTGTTGTGAACTGTGTAGAAAAGCTGGTGGTGAGTGGAATCCTAAGTATGTGAGTCCAGCAGGTAAAACAGGGCTGAGGAGAAGGGCTGAGGTCCATGGCCATGTCCCAGGTACTGAAGGAGAAGACAACTGCTTCTGTAGTGCACAGAAATGAGAGGAGCAGAGAGTTTGATGGATGCCATAACTGTGTGAATATCACTAATATCTTTAGCACAGCACAGAAAGAAATTAAAGAAGGCATGTGCTGTCTGACATATTATGGTGCCGTGTAATCCCCCAACTGCTGAAATACTGATGCAGATATTTTTTTGTGGTGGTTGTTTTAGTCATGATTGCTCCAGTGTCAAATGAGATTGTAATGAGAAGTGGAGCTGTGACAGAAAGTTCACTGTTCTGGAACTTCTGTGAGATGGTGTCAAATAACAACTTTTCTTCCCCATGTTTTTCCCACTTTTGCAGCTGCCTCTTCATTCCTTGGTTTGGAGGCTGACTCAGAAAATAAGACATTAAGCTTTAAAATTAGCTGAAAAATAAAGGGTGGAGATGTGAAAAATGTCAGAGACTTGGCATTCTAGTTTTCATTAGCTTTCAAACTTTTACGACATTCCTTAATAGTCTTGTTTAATCCTGGTTGTTCCAGCTACTTTTAGAAGATATTTTGGAAGTCATGAGACCTAGATATGCAGACAAGAAGCCTGATGACTTGGAACACAGACCAACCAAAAATTAATTCCATATGTTCCGTATGGCTCTGATAAGGCAGAACCTGGTGTTTCATCAGGTTTTTTAGTAACAACCATTCACAACGATATAAAGGTTGAGATTGTCTAAGTTGCAGACTAAACTTGCGTGAACAAAATTGTAGGGATAAGAATATTTTTGACCCATTTTTCAGCACATTTGTGTGCCCGTGTTTGCACAGTATGTGTTTGATGTGGGCTACAAGGCCCCTTTCCCTTCAAAACCACACTAAAATGGGTTCAGCTGATGACCATTCATAGTTATTATTTTGCTTGTAAATCTCAGCCTACACTCATCCTTGCAGATCAAAATAGGAGTAATTTCAGCTCACAGAAGGTTAGTAGTACTGCCTGTCTTCTAGATCTACTCTACGATCTGCAAAGTGCATTTATTGTTAGAATTGGCCTTTTTTAAGGACTTATATTTTTGCTTGACTTTATCCTGAGCCAAACAGGAGCTCCTGAGCTCTTGCACAAAGCAATGAATACTCTAACTCTTGCTCACTTTTGAATACTTAAATGAAACACCTGAGTTTGGAGACCTGGCTGTAGGACAGAAGGACAGTGCCAGGGAGAAAACCAACTCTGAAGATCATTGTGGGAATTTAATTTATTTTCTAGATGTGTTGCTCTTTCTCTATTAGCCCAGAGGACCCAGGGCTAGCAAATTCCTATCCACTTCAGCCCACTGCCTCAGGTTACATTAAATGAATCCAGACCTCAGATGAGCTGTCTCAAGAAGAGAAAAAAAAAAAATTAAAATCAAAACCATACACTAATATATCAGTAAAGGAGCAAAGAATTAAAGGCAGAAAAAAGGGATATTGGCCTCGGTACCTGTAGGATAAGAAGTGTGGCTCATCGACTATTTCCATCCTCCAACTGCTCCCTCTGCTGCCTGCAAGGCAGTTAGAGGGCAGTGGGAAAGAGACGTGGTCTCCGTGTGGCCGCCCAGGTGGGCTCTGCATCTTTCTTCCTCTCTCTGCTCTCAGCATTAGAGATTCCGACAGTTACTAGATAAAGTTAAAGACTCATGTAGTGATCTTCACACTAATTGGACTGTAATGTATAGCCTCGGTCAAGCAAATCTCTCCCAGCACTCCTCTCCACAGACGGCAATCAAGCCATTTACAGAAGATGCATCGGCTGCTGGGACCCTGGAGTAACCTTAAACTGCACTGGCCTTTTAGCAGAAAACACAATTAATTTTGATACTGAAGGGCAATTAGGACTGGGGTTAAAATAAAAAATCTTCTGAACAGAGAATGTCAAAGACTGGGAAGGAAACTCTTTCCCTGTACGCTGTCTGTTGAAGGTCTGTAAGCACAGCAATTGTCAGCTCACAGTAATTCAGATCACTTTATAAACCCCCATTTTGCACAGAAGAAATGTAAATTAAGATTCATAAGCAGAGTGCTCAAACCCCACTAAGAATGATTGCCATTCTCTTCAAGTCCTTGCTAACAGAATGAGCACAGCTTCTTCTCGTTCTTGCTGGGCAAACCTGCTTTACATCCCAGAACTTAGTGAAACCACCAAATGCATTTGTTTTGTTCTGTTTCATTTCCAAAGGAAAATGATCTCCCAGCTGACACTCTGCAGATCACAACTCAGAGCAAGTCATGTCAGCAACTCCATAAACTTCTTTTTAGAGGCATGGAAGATGTTCACAATAATAATGCACCAACACGCCCTGGCATATATGCAAGGCAGCCAGAATTTTGGCCTCATCTGTGCAAAAGGCTTAGGTCCACATCACTCTCCGTTAACTTTACACTGAGGATGGTGAGGCACTGGCACAGGCTGCCCAGAGAAGCTGTGGATGCCCCAACTCTGCCAGTGTTTGAGGCCAGGTTAGATGGGGCACTGAGCAACCTGATCTAGTGGGAGCTGTCCCTGCCCGTGGCAGGGTTTGGAATTAGATGATCTTTAAGGTCCCTTCTGACCCAAACCATTCTATGAATCCATTCTATGAACTCAAGCGAATGCACTAGGTTTGCTGGTTGTGGGTTTTCTGCATTTTTTCGCTCCCCAGGACAATGAACTAAGCACTCAGATGAAGTCACTGAGTGTCATTGGACAACTCAAGCACCAGAAAAGCCATGCTAACACAGAAAGTGTGGCAACATTCAGTGTGAAAATTTTAATTTCCCATTTTCTTTAAGGACAATGAATGCTTAGGAGTCATATATGAAATCTTGATCCAGGAACATCTAATGGGCAAAGATTTTAGTGAGATCAGTCAATAATTGTTAGTGAAGATATTTTGGGGGGTAAATATTGAGTGACACTGGTCATTTTTTCAAACTGTATATGAATATTTGACAGTGACAGCCCAAGGAAATGTGGACAGCTTCAATTAAAATAATCTATAAAAAAATAAAGCCGAGCTTCCCACCATTGAGGAAGCAATGAAAGATATTTTAAGAGTCATTTTGCCCCAAGATGGTACCTGGGAAGAAAGGTCAGCACAACTCTAGGACTTAACTACTCAGAGTCCATTCTGCCGTGGCCACTGATGCACAGACTCTGATCTTTGCTGGTCTTTGGCCCTTTTTTTGAATGCATACCTAGTCCTGCCTCTCTGAAAAAATGGGACTTAGCTGGCTCTTCAGGAAAGAAATGTAAAAAGAAAAGTCCAGGAGAGCAGGGGTAAGCTGTAAAGATGCTACAGTCTTTCCCACAGGTGAATTTACTGACAATTGGGGCCAGGTGAGCTGCTTTTCTCTGCCCTACACTTCCAGGTGACACAATTTCAGTTAAAATGAGGAGGAAAAGATGTTAGCTGGGGGCTTATTTTCAAAAATTTCTTTCTGCTTTGGTCCTATGCATGAGCTTTCCAGGCTTGGTGAAGGATCTTTTCTTTCCATTACCTCCAGAGAACTAGGACAAGTCTGAGACAAAGGAGTTCACTGTTGTAGTCTTGGTGGGGTTTATTACATTTTTGTTCAATTCATGGTGCTGTCAGTGGGTAATGGCCAGAGCCTGTTTATATGTGAATTTAGCTTTTTAAGAGTTTGTCAGAGAGCCCAAAGCTTATGTCTAGTGTTTCTATGCAGCTTGAACAAATCTCAGTCTTTAACACTGAGGAAGTATTTCCAGGTATGCATGTACAAGAGTGTTTGGAAATAAGTGGGAGAGGATGAGAAGGAGTCTTCATGTAATTAGAAAAAATCAAGATGCTATTTCCCTTGATGCTATCAAAAAGACTAATTTTTCTTTGTGTTTCCAGGTTTTCTTTTCCACTTACAGGGCCCTGCATTCTGCAGTGATTTCACATCTGAGACTCGGTCAGCCGTCCCACAAGCTGTAGCTGAGAAACCACTAAGTGATCTTAGATTTACACAGTGGGTAGGTTTTGTTTTTGTTGAAAGCAGCATCCTAGGAGAGTCTTTCAGTGGCAAAATTGGCACGAGAAGCACTAGCAACTGATAGAGCAGCGGAGTTCACAGGGTTAAATCTGTTCTTTTCAGAGATTGATTCAGTCTCTGCTTTGTGAACCAGTTTGAGTTCCAGGGCCCCATTCCCACTAGCAAGGAAGGGTAAGGAGCCCAGAGTAAACTCATTTGGGCCTTTTAAGTACAACATGATTCATATTTGTGTGCAGCCTCTGTCATGGGTTGTGCACAGCCCACTGCCAGAATCCATGTCACCCTCTCAATCTTGCGCCAAAGGGGGCAGGTGGACAAGATAACTTAATAGCTCTTATTCATTTGGAATTTCTCTGGTTATGGGGTAGGTCACCTTGTTCAGAGAGAGAGGGAAAGCATTTAAATCTTCAGCCCAAACTCAAGCTTCAATGTAAGCAAGTTTCACAGGAGCTGAACTTAACATTTCTTCTCTTGTTACCTTGCAATTTCTGGAGGCATCCCTTCATGAGAGTGATGCGAGGGCTCCAATGGTGATAAAAATTACAGTAATCCACCATGTTCATACAACTGACATGAAGTTGAAAATTCTCACCAAGTGACTTGCATGAAGGACAGAAGCAGGTTTAGCGTCTGGAAAGATATGACTGTATCATGGAACCAGACTTAACAGGGGTTCCCATATCCTCTCAGATGAGGGTTAGGAAGGCAGAGCACTGATCTGCACCAAATCATGCAATCAAACTATTTGACTGCTGATTCAGTTCCAGTTGTAGTGAAGTCTGAAAACTGAAAAGGGTAAGATACATGGGGGTTGTTATTATTATTATTATTGTTTTCCTGGGTATATTATAATTTCCTTTTCTAGAATTCTAAGAAGCTCTAACCACGGACTTAGAAACGTGAGTCTGAATGAGAGAAAAAAACAAACCTCTACATTTGAAAGTGGCTAGCATTAAATCTTACAAAGGTATCAAGAAATTCTGAGGCTGTGACATCCTCCTGCCCTGTATTTTTATACCCTGAAGAATGTGAGCATCCAAAGTACTATTTAAATTTTATTTTTTTCACAGTCCTTCCCATGGTGATCCCTATCTGTTCTACTTGCTTGTACAGACATCATCATGTAGTTCCACGTGAAAATGGAGCAAAAAAAATGCGAAACACTTTCATATTTTTGAGGCTCAAACTGAACCAATATAGCTCAGAAAAAACATGATCATCATTTAAAAAAATTACCACGTTGGCATTTTTCAAACACACAAAAATCACCATGTATTTCTTTGCTGCAAAAATTCAGAATTGTGAATTTTGCACAAACTTCATTAATAAACAATACATCTGTCACGATTTTCATCCAAAGAAGTGAAATCACCTAAAAACTCTATTTAATTAACCTTTATAGCCCCCTTGTGAGCTTGGCATTATTATCTCCATTTCACAAATGGGCACATTGAGACACAGTGAGCTTAAGTGACTTCCTTACAAGTAAAACTACATAGCGGGTCAATGGAAGAGCTTGGAATAGATCCCAAATCTCTTGAGCCCTGGTTCCATGCTTTAAGGGCTAAAAACCTTCCTTTCTTAAAACAGGTGAAGTTTCAGGTGATTATTTTTTTGTTTTAATGAGCTTAAGGTGCTCACATGTGGGATAAAACTATGGAAAACATCTAAAAAGTACTGTGCAATTTGAGCATCTAAAAGAGTGTCTAGGAAGGAGAAACAAGCTCTTTCATTTTGTTTAAGGGCTGTACACAAAAGTCTCTGGTGGAAAATAAGGAGTCTTTAAGAATGATGTGTGACTTCTAGTGATGGAGCCTGGGTTAGCAAGGGTATTTATTTTTCCCTTCATTAAGAAACAACTTATCATTCCAGTAAAGGAGCTGTTAATGAGTTTGTTCACACTCGCTGAGAAATGACTGCAGGATACTCCTCAGAGAACTTACTCTGAGTGCATACAAAAACCAGCCAGAGCTCTAGGTACAACCAACAACCTGCGGAGGGAGAGGAAGTGCTTTTGGATTTTTGCCCTTCCGCCTGTTTGCTTCTTTGTTTGCTTTTCCTCCCCCTCCAGTGCTGTTCAACAGATCTGGGAGGAAACCGGGAGATTTGGAGCACGCAGGTTGGGATGTACATTCCTGAACTGCCACCAGATTTGTGCAAGGGGCACAGTGGCAGTGTGACATTGCCAATCGGGCGGCTGACGGGGAGGAAGGGAAGAGGATGTGCTCTGACTCCAGCTCACCCATGAAGCCAAGATCTGCTGCCCAAATCATCAGGAGACAGAGAAGCACACGTGTGCCATGACACCCTGTGCTGTGCCCCTTCATCCATGGCATGGGATGGCTGCCCTTAACAGCCCTGGACAGCGCCCCGCTCCATCCATGAGAAGGCCACTCGGGTCATGTCCTACCAGCACTGTGGGTGCACATCTGCCCTCTGACAGAGGAGGAGGAGGGTGGCAGAGATGTTTTTTTTCTGTGTGTGCTTTCAGTGTGGTCTCAGGCTGCTAGCTTGGATCCAGTGCTGACCTGTGCTGGACAAAGTTTGGGATTCTCCAGTACTGGAAAACATTTTCCTGGCACCATTTCAGAGACTTACCCTTTTGATGTTACAGGTTTCGAATGTGGGTTAACACATAATTAGAGTGTGCAATGCTATAAGAGAATTACTGAGCAAACAGGGTAGCTTGCCTGCCCTCGGGGCACTTCAGAGATGATCCTCAGATTGCTCCTCATGTCTCCAGATTGTTTCCAACAAAACTGGATGTCTGTGTCTGGGCTATATATATGAGTGTATATATATAATCTCTCCTCACCATCCACCTATTGTCCTCCTGTTCTTTTTTGTCAGCTGTTTTGAGAAGTATTTCCGACTCAGCAGCATGAATAATTGTTGGGGTTTCTTGTTTGTTTGAAAAAATATGGATAACAAATGGCAGCGTTTGCTCTTCAGACTCCTGTGCTACCCTGAGAAGACCCACCCTGACCTCCAAAACGAAATCAGTAACTTCACTCCTCTTCATTTCCTCATCCTGTGTCTAAGCCCAGGGGAAGGGGGTTGAGACCTTTTGCACATAATCTGACACATGGCACGCAGGGCCGGAAGGCAGAAGATCATTTCAACAGAAGGCCAGAGCTCTGGATTAGGTAAATTCAGGAAGGAGAGAGATAGGAAATGGCAGTAATGTCGCCAATAGACTAAGAGGATCCTGGCACCAGCCAGGGTGTGAAATATGAGGTTGTGTCTAACAAGGACTGAATAAAAAAAGTTCAGCTCACTTTGAAACGTATGATACTAAAGGCATTTACAAAAACAGCTTTTGAGAGGAGGTGGGAAGACATTTTTTCCTTCAGGGAAGCTGGCCTCAAAGAAAAGAATCTTGTTTGATATCCAAAGGTAGGACAGCAGGTAGGATGGCCAGAGGGCTCACCCAGCCATGTGGCATGATCCTAGGATGAGTTTCTATGTGTATCTTACCCTTTCAGCCAGCTAAAGGCCGCGTGGTCACCTTGCACAGCACCAGGTGTATCGCTATCTCCCAGCCATACGTACAGTGAGGTTTCACCAGACTGCCTCATGCTGTCCTGATATCTGTGTAACCACTGTTACATGTTATTGGAAGACCTCAGTTACCTGTTACTGGAAGACCTGAGTTAACAGATCTACATATTTTTTGAGTGCTTCCAGGAACGGTGAGTCCACCACTTCCCTGGACAGCCTGTTCCAATGCTTGAACACCACATTCAGTGAAGAATTTTTTCCTAATATTCAATCTAAATCTCCCCTGGTGCAGTTTGAGGCTGTTTCCTTTTGTCCTGTCGCTTGTTACCTGAGAGAAAAGACTGACCCTCACCTGTCTACAACTTCCTGAGGTGGAAATAGCACAACAATATCCTTTACTAACTACTTTGGCAGCTCCTTGACTAAATCAGGAAGTTCAGAGGTAGACTGAAAGAAAGGAAAAAAAAAAAGCAAGCAAAATAACCCACAACAAAACTGGGCTCCAGATAGCTTGTTGTTTTTTTGTTGTGGTTTTTTTTTTCCTGAGGCTTTAAAAATTGATATGAGTCAGATATGAGCTTGATTTATTTTGTCAGCAAAGGGTTAAAGTTCGCACTTTCAAAGAAGTAGGTGGATGTTCCATTAAAGGCAATGACAGTTTTGTTATTAGCACCAATGAAAACAGGATCCAGCTCTTCATCACCCATCTACCTCCCAACAAGCCCACATATCCTGAGAGAACAGAGGTTCCTTTTGACTGTTACATGTTTTGCTACACTGTCCTTGGACCTCATCTGCATCCTCTACCTGAATTAAAATGAACCCTCCTTTCTTTATCCTCCCCCTGACTTCATTCCCACTGACCCTCTATTCAGCTGATCTCTTTTAAGACTGAGTGTATTTTATTTCTTTTACGACTTTGTCTTCTGCAAGAAACTCCCAGTCCTTCCAACCTCGCGCCACGTGTGACATTCTGTCCCCATCAAAAATCAGATCATTCCTTCAAAATAAGAACTGGCACCAGGTCAAAGTCCTGAAGATGAAAGGAAGGGTTAAGTTTACTTTCAATATTGGAGGAGGGTTCGGAAATAAATGTCGAGGTTAAAAAGTCCAGATGGTAATTCAACTGTATCCCTGCTATAAACATGATTTGATTTATGGGAACCACTAATGGTATCTCAGTTTAGATCTGGAGGCTTTGCTTTCTCTCATCTGTAGCTTGAAATTCATCAGATTTTTTTTCACTCCCACCATGAATCTTTCACTACAAAGAGATACTCCCATCAAGAATTTGGGAGTTCTTTAAAACCCAGCAATTGATAAATGTTAACAATCCTAATCCATGCAAATTACCGTCTCAAACCTTTATTTATAACACCAAGCGGATGTGCTTATTCAAAGCGGTCTAAAAGAGCTTTGACAAGTTCAGTCTCACAGAACTGTATCTCCTATTGCTGTTTTCCCTCTCCTGTCCTTTGGGGATCAAACTGAATCAGTTTTCACTTTTTTTCTGACGTTGCGATTATTAGGTTTCTCAGTTTTGTCAGAAAAATCCATCAGAAATGTTTATCTCATGGGGCAAATAGCAATGGAACAGCATGTTTATCACTTCGAGGGCCATAATCTACAGGCAGCAATGGCCCCAATCTGGTTTGTTTTAAAACACAGAGGCTGAAAAAGAAAAATGCCCATGTCTGAAATGTGTGATGGAGATGTGCAGAACTGCATTAGCCCTGACACCCATTTCTTTATGTCTCTATATTTCGGCTGTCAGTCATTACATATATGTTGCCTGAAGTCCTTACAGTTTTACTACTTCCAGCCTTGAGAAAGCAAAACAGTTGGCCTCAACCATTAACACCTAAGAAAGGTAGATTTTCGTGGTGGACTTTGCAGAAATCTGTGTTCCCAAAGCAGTTACTCTCAATTGCAGGCTCCTGTGGGAGGTGAAAGTCCAGTTTAGAGGAAAGAGAGATCATGATGTCTCTGTATGACCACATTTGCGTTCTGTCTGGGTACCCAGTCTGTATTTAGGACACCTAAGCTATAGATAAATGTCCATTTTTAAGGCTATCCAAACAAGCAGAATAATAAGTAGATCAATGTTTACAAGATACATTTTTTTTCCTTTATGCGTGCCACGGAGAAATAACACAGAGCGCAGCTCACAGTGAAAAATGAAGAGTGTCTTAGGAATACCCCAGCCTCATTTGTTGGGTCAAAGCATAATGAAAGAGTAACCAGGTATTCAGGATCTGGGTTTTACAAGGATTTATAGATGCATTGATTGGCTTTGAATTGCTTGTGTCTCCAAAGACCTGCAACACACTTCCACAAAACCATCAGCGTTTCTTCTGAACTCCTCAGGCTGAGGCAATGTGGGAGAAAAAGAGAACAAATAAACCCCACGGGACAGAAAGCAACAAATTCCCCTCCTGTCATTTACTGATACTGAAGTGATGTGGTCACTACAAGGAAAAAGAAGGGGAAAAAGAAGGGAAAG
>VZRE01004388.1:0-14698 GCA_013396775.1 Cephalopterus ornatus | reverse complement strand
TTACAGGAAGGACTTTTATCAAAACTCTTCATAGTTTCAAGATTTTTAAAGAGACTAGGTGTAACTCAAGGAAGAAGGTTCATTTGCAGCTGAAATCCCTTTCAACACAGATGCAGTACTGCCTGTTACTCTCTTCTATAGTTTAATCAACTATGCCTTGCCTGTGTCAGGTAACTGAAGGTTAACGACACAGATTATTTAACCAAGTGGCCTGCACGACATGTCTTGCAAAGATATAAGAAAAGCTGTTTGATGTTGTACCAATGACATTTGATTAGACTTTTCCACTTCAAAGTTTTGATAACACTCATATAGGAAACAATAACATTATGTTCTCTGTTTCTTCAAATTCCATTGAACAACAGTTAAGATTTTGAAGACCTATATCCAACAACGAATGCAACAAGCCAGCTTTCTTAAATGTCAGGTAAAATTGAGGCCCGGTGAATAATACCTTGTTACTGTTCATAATTGCTATGATTAGAGATGGCATCTGGGGTTTTTTTGTTTGTTTTAATTTAAATTTTTGTATTAGGTTACTTCTGGCTTTAAATTGCCAGTTTTCAACAAGAGCTAAGTTCAAACCTAGAGTTTACAGATGCAATTTATTAAGAACAGGCACTTTAAAGTTACAGTATTGAAATATTAGTAGTGAATTATAGCACAGCCTGCACATTAAACCACCAGGTTGTGCAGAAAATTTACAGACAATCTGCAACCTAAAATATTAATATCTTAGTGCTTTGGAGATTACATTAATTACCATCACTCTAAGAATGCAATAATTATACTGTTTTACAGTAGCCTCTAAGGTCAATTTATAAAAGTAATTTTTCACCTGCTACAAAACTCCATGAATATATTAACTCATTACCAACCTGTCTTTTCTGCTCAAAGTTGTGTTGTTTTGAAAGGAAAACAATAGTATTGGTGGACTTGTGACAGAATGAAGTTGCACTGCTGCAGTTAGAGATGTTCTGGCATGGCATTTCATCAGAAGGCAATATGCAGCCATAAATGCTGATGGCCCTTTGTCATAGCTGAAAATCAACCCTATCTGTTAACACAAAAAGCTTCTGTGAGAACATGGATGTTACTGGAGTGCTGCCAAAGCTGAACAATTTATATGTTGTGTTTCCAAAAGTGCAAAACAAACGTGGGAGTGCAAGCTGGGCTGCAACTGTACCCTGCAGCGCTAGTTTAAGTACCCCAGCTCTGCTGGAATGTTCACGTGTGGGAAAAGGCAGAAAAAACCCAAAGGAAGTAAAAAAACCCCTGGGTTTTGATTCTTAATAATAAACAAAAGTATTAGCTGCTGCCTGATAAATAGAAAGACAACACCAAACAAGACAATGAATTTATTTGTAAGTTTTTTAAAGGTAATGGTTTGAGTGAACACTGTAAAACACATCCATGCATATTTATTTTGTTTTCAAATTCACAGAGTTCAAGTATGCCTGTAGAATGTATCAAGAAAAAATATTTTACAGCAGTTATGGCAAAAGATTTGAACAAATCAGCACTAAAATTTGCATTTATTAATATTTGAATTGGATACCTAAATCTGAGGAATCAGCAAAAACAGTTTCCTTACATGTCCAACTAAAACATTTCACATTACCAAAACTGGACATTGACAAATAGAGTTTTTTTAGAGGAAACTGAAGTGCTTTTTATTTTTTTGTTTTTAATTTTAATAATAGCATCTTGCAATTAAGACCTGAACTGTCTAATTCCAGGTACTGTACACTGTGCCTTGGAGTGAATCTGTGTCTGTAGAAGATTAAGACTAATGGGATTGATTGCACTGAAAATTTAACTTCAGAACTCTGTATTAGTTTAGAATTAATGGTACATTCTGCATAGGATCACCTCTTCCCTTTCTTTCCTGCTATAGCAATATCTATGGACTCCAGACATTATGAAAATATTTGCACATATAATTAGTTATACACAGAAATCAGAAATTTATTACTTTCCTTAAATGTTCAAGCAATTTTCTCACTTCATAGCTCCTCAAAATCATAGTTTTCAATTTACATTTTTAATACATTAATCTCCTGCTGTCCCACCAAATTAGTACTCCTGGTCTTATGGTGGGCTGATCCCTTTTTGCTTAGGAAAAAATTCTCACTGACATATATTTGAATTGTGGGATAACCAACTAGAAGAAAAGTTAAATTAATTACTCAGGGAGATATTAAACTAACAGCAAAAGGTGAATAAAGGAGAGCTACCTTAGCATAAAATCAAGGTATCAAGAATAAATTTAATCAATCCACCAAAATGCTTGAAAGAAAGAAAATTTTAATTTTTTAATATATGCCTGTGCCAAGTGTGTAGGTGATAAACAGGAAGAATTAGAATTGCATGCTTTTGAGCATAAATTTTCCTTAATTGGTAGTACTGAAACTTGTGGGACTCACATTATTGCATTGTTAAAATCAATATATATTAAATGAACAAAAGAGGAGAAGGAATGATGTTCTATATGAAATGTACTAATTAATTCTGAGACATTGAATGGTCTAAATTAACAATGTTGAATAACTATACTTTCATGTTCTAATACATATGACAAGTACTGGATAACTGTGGAATGACACCGCTATTTCTAAAAGTTATCTTCAGTTTTCTAATAGAAAATTGTTTCTTACATACGGGAATGTGACAATAGATATAGTGAAAATTAAAACCACTTGATTAGATGTGCTACATTTGAAATCCCAACTACTCATAGACAAGGCTGATACATAAAAAGAGGTCACATGGCCAAACTTAGAAACTATTTTGCACAGACGCAAGTAGTATAATAAGTGCTTCAATGAATGAATAGCAAATGTGCTAGATGCCATATGAAAAAAAATAATAAAATAATATTTTATCAAAATATTTAAACTGAAACAAAGACATCCATCAAAAAGGAAAAGCAAATCCCTACAATATAGCAAGTGATGAGAAGGAAAGGGAAAATTGATAGTGATGACAAAATGTGAAAGCAAATAGCTAATGAACATACACACACACGCCAACTGCTTGCAGTGTTATGAGGATAAATTCTACTGGGGTCAGTATGCTTAGTCACAAGTCAATCTGAATACGGAAACACTACAGACCTCCAGGAGTTGATCCTTTTGTGTTCCTTCCAACTCAGGATAGTCTATGATTCTATGATTTGTTAGTTACTAAGCCTTACCTTCAGTGGTGGAGGGCAAAGACAGGCAAATACCTACTTCCAGGTTCAGAAGGGTGTTTAATTTCCTTTCACAGCTCAGCTTTCACTATCGAAATTTTTTCTGGTGTTTTAACTTCACTGCTCACTATTTTTTATTACTAATGCAAAGTGATAATTTAATAGTATTACATGGCTTCTAGACTCAATATAGCAATTTTACACCACTTTTTGCCATAAGACCTTGCCACACTTTACTGCAAGAGTTTCTGGTCTTCACTGACTAGTTGACATGCACTAAAGAGTCATCTGCATGACAATGAACTGTTATAGAAGGACATCCTCGTATTGCCAGCAACAATGCAGGGAAGGCAGTGTTTAACTAGTATGTTTGCGTTTCAGGAATAGCTTGAGTCAGTATATATGTTGTTATGACAATAAACACTCTAATTCTGCTGCTAACTCTCAAGCATGTTAAGTGACATTTATTAGCGTGTAACATTTTTAACTTGGCACACTTATTTATACCAGTTTTATGTTAAGTTTTGGAAGACTATGAAAATTCTTGAATACTAGTGGAAAGTTAATGCTATGTCAATATTTAGAAAGGGTAAATTAAACTGGGTAATAGATATGGTTAATTAAAGGCCTGTCAGCCTGCTATCGATCCTGAAGAAAATAATGGAGCAGCTGGTGCAGGGTTTGATTAAAAAAGAATTAAGAGAAGTTAATATAATTAATGTCATTAATTGACATTATGCACTTATGAAAACTAAATCTAATCATTCCAACTTAGTATCTCCTTTGAATATAACTGTAAATTTGAGGGATGCAGTCAATCTCTTCCTTTGACTTTGAATCATTCCATTTTGATGCAGTGAGTGGAACAATGCAAAATCCCCTTGGTGTATATTAAATGGAATAAAGCCTAGTTAGCTGTGTATCTTAAAGGACTTGGTAGGATTGCTTCTTCGACTATCATTAATAAAAAAGAATTAATAAGTTTTTTATTCACAAATATCGTGCATCATAAATACTGGTTCATTAAATCATAGTGATGATTGATAACATAAAGTCACTTGTAAACTGAGTCACAATATAATATGTGTAAAGAGAATTATTCAACAGAAAAGTGTAGGATATTCTGGCAATCTGAAGAATCATGGAATGGTTTGGATTGGAAGGGACCTTAAAGATCATCTACGATGGGCAGGGACACCTTTCAATAGAACAGGTGCCTCAAAGCCCCATCTAACTTGGCCTTGAATACTTCCAGGGATGGGGCATCCACAGTTTCTCTGGGCAACTTATTCCAGTGTCTCATCACACTCACAGTAAATAATTTCTTCCAACAACTTAGCTCTGTCAGGTACTGGGAGGCTGCTATAAGCTCTCCTTAGGACCTTCTCTTTTCCAAGCTGAACAACTTCAACTCTCTTAGCCTTTCCTCATAAGGGAGGGACTCCAGCCCTTGGATCGTGTTTGTGGCCATCAGCTAGAGTCACTCAAGCAAGTCAAAGTTCTTCTTGTGCTGACGACCCCAGGGCTCGATGCAATACCCCAAGTCGGGTCTCATGAGGGCAAAATAGAGGGGCAGAATCACCTTTCTCAATCTGCTGGCCATGCTGCTTTTGAGGAAGCCCAGGATGCATTTGCTATTCATTGCTGCAAGCACACATTTCTTGCTTGTGTCCGGCCTTTCAACAACCAACTCTCCCAAGTCTTTCTCCTCTGTGCTACTGTCATAATTCTGACCAAAAAATCCCCCAAACCACAGTTATTAAACTAAAACATATAGTAAATATATGTATCACTCACTTTGCCTGTGAGTGAAAAAGTGAATGAATAAATGCATAAAACTTTTTCCATGGAGAAATATTCTAATTGGAGTAGAATTTTTATTACCTCTGAGTGATATATATGTGGGCCTGACATGGGTATGACTGGAATACTGAGTCCTGTTATAGTGCTTGTACTTATTTTTTTTTTCTAGCCCCTAAAATAATATTAAAAATCTCGAGTTCAAAGAAAGGTTGAAGATGTTATTCAAGAATGCAAATTATCACATTCTGGTAGTCTTCTCAAACTACTTGTTTGTAGTATCCCTTTCATATTTTTATAAGTAATTGTCAATATGGACTTCAATGTAGATTTTCACATTTCCTCTGTGTTTTCTCTCCTAACCCTAGTTCCTACCCTCTAACTTGTGACCAGTGACATCTCCTTTTCCACTTTTGTGATTCACATAATGACGGATTTGAAAGGAGCACCCTCTGTTTAGTTTATCAAAGAAGAGGTTAATAGTGACACAATCACAGGTTATAGCGGCCTACTGAGGTAAAGAAATCTGATTAATCTAATTAGCTCTTCAATCTAAGGGAGAAGAAGTAATGGGTTGAATTCAGTCCAGAAATAAGACACAATTTTCACACTATGTAGTAATTAAATACTGGGACAATTTAGCAGAACTGATTTTCCATTATTAGAAATTTATAAATCAATATTAAGGTTTTTTTTGTTTTCATTTCCCCTCCTCCCCCAAACATGTTGTAGTTCTGCACATCTATTAGATATTAAATAAGTATTAATATCCATATTAAATATTAATTAAGTATTAAATATGAATTCTGATTAGTTTCTGTTAAAGTGACAAAACACTTCAATCTGGTCCGTTTCAAAACTGCCTGTTATGCAGATATATATTTAGAGTTGAGTTCCTCTGAGTGGTTGATACTTTTTGGATTTCTGACCAGGGCTTTTTCTTAGTATAATCTTTGATGTTAATCCAACATCAATAAATGGAAAGAAAGAGTTCCAAAGTTCTTCCTTAAACCCTGTTAGTTACTTCTGTCTCTGAAGTCAGTGAAGAACCTGTATGTGATGAAAAGGGGTACATTACATTACATTACTCACTCTTGCAGGAGAGAGGACGTGCTCTAATTGTTCCAAATGTCGTAGAAACAAACTTGGATATTTTTGCCCAATACATTTTTTGTTTCAAGAAGTGCATAACTGGAATATAGTCACAGTTGGAAAAATCTATTTGAAAGTGGTATTGTAAATTTCTTTTTGGAAAAAGAATGTTAGCATCATGGCTTGGGGTAGAGTGGTTGGAAAGATGCCCGGCAGAAAAGGACATAGACGTGTTGGGTGACAGCTATTGAACAGCCACTGAACATGAATCAGCGTGTGCCCAGGTGGCCAAGAAGACCAATATCATCCTGGCACGGATCAGAAATAGTGTGGCCAGCAGGACAATGGCACTCTTGTCCCCCTGTACTCAGCATTGGTGAGCTGTATCTTGACTCCTGTGTTCAGTTCTGGGCCCCTCACTACAATAAAGAAATTGAGGTGCTGGAGTGAATCCAGAGAAGGGCATCTCTTAAAGAAGATTCTCCACCCTAAGTTACCATGAGGAGAATTTCAGGCAGAACTCAATTAATTTGTGTATTTTGTACAGTGACAATATACAGCTCGAGCTGTGTACTTCTGGAAAGGGATCTAAAAGAAGGAACTGGAAAATTATACCATTACAATTTAAGTTTCCTGCTCCTCAGACAACAGTTCTGTCCAACAGTGTTATTAAAATCTGGGGTCTTCTTGTTCTTCATTGATGTGCTTTATTGTCTCTTGAGTGTAAATGTAAACCAATGGACCAATGACCTTTTCCATCATAAATGATTCTATAACCAGGTAAACTGAATTCATCTAGGTTCATGCTTGAGGAACAATTAATTCACAAATGAACTGTGCCATCATGATTCTTAGTTTTCCAGTCTTTTTGCACTGTTCATTCAGTACATGCAACTGAATGACCTTCTCCTGTCCAATAGATTCCCCCTGTGATTTCTACATGAAGTAGAATGTTCCCCTTTGGCAGATGAGATTTTCCATTATGGATATTCTTGCAGTTTCACTTCAATGAAGAAATTAAAAGTCTAAACATTCATTACAAAATAATATTCTCCCAATCGTTCCAATAAACTTGAAGGCTTTGGCCAACTAAAGAGGTCAGAAATTAATTTTTTTTTAATTTAATGGTATCAGCATGACAATTTAGTGTGGTACCATTCTACAAATCAAAATGCTGTCAGTAAAAGTTGCTCTTAGGAACATTTGTATGCTGCATGCGTTAGAGAAGACTGCTACTGTGCCATATAATTAAGTGACCAATTTGGTAAAGAAGTATCAGTGCACAGATGGGTGCAAGGTAGAGACCAGATCATTTCTTTCCACTGTATTTGGCGTAGGACTTACAAAAGCACATCCCAGTGACAGAAAGAAATCATTTTTTTTCTTTGTGTATATGTGGTACGGATAGAAATGCAGAATCAAAATTCTACTCTGTTCTAATTATCAGTAGGAGCCATTCCAAAGACTTGGGAGTGTGTTTGTGTAGGGATTATGAAGTGTTCACAGGTCCTAATTTGTAGTGTGGTACCTTTAGTCTTTATATGTCAGATACAGTTGGATTATGTTAGTTGTTGCAGTACTGTACACTTCATTGCCTTATTTGGTATTTCCTAAGTGGAAAATTCTCTAAATAGCTGGGTTTGTTTGGTTTATGTATCAAATTGGTGTTGCTATTTTAGTCATTAATTTCAAGATGAAAATAAGTGTTTAACTATGGAACATGTGATTCTCATGAACATAGGAAATTCTTATTTATCTCACTTTATCCTAAAGTTACACAAATAATTGTAGTGCAATTTTTCTGTTTATCAAACATGGAATTAAATCTTTACAGACTATTCATGCATATATCTATAATATATTCATAGCAAATATCAAAACAAAACTACAGTTAATGAATGTTCACACCATAATCATTTATTTAATATACACTTAAAATTAATGCATTTGTAATTGGTTATTCTTCAAACAGATTAACTTCTGCCTTGATACTCGTTCTACTATGCAACCTTCAGAATGAAGCTTCACAGTTGTGCTGAGAAATCTGGCATTTTAGTGTCATTTACTTTCGCAGAGGTTAAAAAGACCACATTAACTCTCCCTGTATCTGGCTACCACTTATGCTATATTTGACATTAGTTTATGTTGGTCTTGTAAAAGTAACACTTTTCAGACTAATTTGGAGATTCTGAAGAGGATGACAACTCTGAGCTCATTATGCCTCACAGAGAAGGCAGATATGGATGCAACATGCACACTAAGTTTGTCAAGTGTGCTTTCAGAAATTACTGGTTTTTATTTGGAATCCTATTTATATACTGACACCACAGACTTCAGTCCAATACTGAGACATATCGTCGGACAATGTAAAAGATAACATGCTTTTGCTGAAGTTGTAATAATGCTAGTAAGTATGCTGACCTGGTGAATCTATAAGTAAATATGCCGTTATCTGTTTCCTTCCTCAAACATGCTAAGCTGTGCACAGGATTTTCTTGCTTAGCAAAGGAAAACTGAAGTGTCAAATCACCTGCATAGTGCTTTCTGCTCATAAGATCAGAGTCTACACATGCACATTAATGTGCAGCTGTAGTATTCTGAATATATTGTTATAGATGTACATGTATAAATATATATGTAATTATTTTTATAACTCCTGGCAAATCAACCTTTCCTTAGGCTAAAGGGAATTGCAATTTAGTTAAAATGTAGTATTAAGATATTTTTTGTATAATAAGATATAGGAGAGAATTCCAATAAAATCTTAAAGGTTCTGTTTCCAAGAAACTCTAGAATACATTATAAAATTACTGTAATAAAGAATAAGAAAGAGAATACAGCTTTATCCATAAGTTACTTATCAGATACATTTATTATACAGTCATCTAAGGCAGGAGCAGATGGGTTTTGAAATGATCAATGAGACTCTTAATGTCTTCTATATTCTGGTCTGTAATTATGAGCAACTGCACTTCTGCTACTGCTCAAGACAGGCTTTGTAAGCTTTGCCAGGCTTTATTTCTCCTTCTTAGACAAATAATCTCAAGAGCCAAAATAAATGTAATACTAAGTATCAGAGCAATGACAAGCTGATAGAAAGCCATGGCCACATCACAATGGCATACTTTCATTTTTTTTTCTTTCCTCCTTGTTTTTTTTATACTGGATTATAAAACCAAACCCAAGATAGGGTTTGATTGATTTAAGTTTTCATATCTGCTAAAATAATTGAAGAATTCCATAGTTTGCCCATCAACACAAAAATCAACATGTCATTTTAAAAAAGAGCAGAAAATCCTCCAGTAGTAGTTGGATTCTAGTCATACCCAGCTCCCAGAAGAGTACAGCAGAAATGTCAGTGTGAGAGTAATGCTGAATATTTTGTTGCTTTGCCTCCAAAAGGGAAAAAAAAAATTAGAAAAATTCTCTTCTATCTTATCATTCCCTTAAAGTTTGTAGCTTATGCAACAAGGCATGCTACAGTAGTAAAAGCTAAACACAACTGTTCCTCCTGATATCATTTTACTTTTCTTCAAGTAGCTGATAACACAGCTCCCAACTGCCAGCATTTACTCCCTCACCTATCATTCAGGCCATGCTACTGCTCTTCTTTAATTCCTTTTCCCTCAGATGCAGTGAATCCCAAGATTCACCTGTTTGACCTGACAGGGATCAGTTTAATCACTTTAAGGTGCTTCCAGTCACTGATTCCATATTGACATGACCAAAGGTTGTGCTACACAGGTATTTCACCTCTTGAAAAAAATCTAATGCTGAAGAATTACTACCATTTCCTTGTCTATGTTACATTTAAGACAGAGCACCTGAGAAATTATTGAGGTAAGATTAACTATGGCCTGCAACCATAGCATAAGCAATGCTCAGCACAGCAAAGACATTTACCTTATTCATTAACGTCAGTGGTTCTACTGAGCAAGACACTTTTCAACAGAAAGCATAAAGATTCATTTGTTTGTTTGCACAACATTAGTTTCCAAACAAACATCTGTAGCATGTAGTTAATATACTAGGTAAACTATATACATATATTATAATGCGTTAGGTTTTGTAATGTTGTTACTTGTTTTTACCCTCCATCCTGGTGTAATTAATAAAAAGCCTACAGCCGACAAGAATAAAACAGTATGTAGCTATGAAATTTTCAGTGTAATCTGTACAAGTTTTGTCTTGACCTAGTAGAATGCTAGTAACTGTGACTGATGGAATCCAAACTGTCACCCTTTCAAAGCAACTACCTGATTTTTAATATCCTCCTTTACCCTTTTTTTAAGGTAATGGTGTTGTTATTTCCCCAGTTAAATGGACATGTGTAGTTCCAATACATAAGATAAAATGCTGATATTATCCAGACCTTTCCCTGTAAAATGTATTAGTTTCTCAAAGACAAGGGTCTCAAAATGCCCAGATCCCTTTTAAACAGGCCTTTCCATGCAAAAAGTCAGCAAATGGCTCTTGGGACATTTTCACTGTGTTACAACTAGGCAAAGGTATAGTAAGGGAAACTAAGACCAAGCTTCTTTTCCTTGTAACAGTTTGTCTAGCGCAGATCTCTGAAATAATCAGGGAATGTCAGTCATGGGCTAGTGAAAACTAATTTCAAGCAGAAAAAAATAAACAAATGGCTGGAGAATCCTCAGGTTGTGTAAACTCCAGATCTTCACTGACTTTTGATCCTGCATGTTCAAAGATGTCTCTTTGTTCACACTGTTCAATTCTAATTAAATTGAAAAACTGACATTTTCAGAAGTAAACAAATATGCTTAATAAGTCCTGATTATTGTTCCAGGAATAGCAGTAGAAGAACCCCAATCCTTACCAGTCTGCTAAACTTCCTTTTCAAAGGAAGAGGGGTGGTTTTGATTTTAGCAATTGCCAATGTTGTATGTGTCTTTGTTGTCTATCCATTTTTCTTTCTGGCTCCTTTCAGAGTATGACTTTGCTAGCACACATATCATAATATAAATACCTTTGTAGGTATTATCTGATTACAATTTTAAACACTGATATGACCTTTGTTCCACATCTGTGAAGAATGAATTCTGCTGTGTGTATACTCAGCTTATTTTACTTCTCTTGCTGGCTTCTTATGGAAATTTTCCTTCTCATATTCTTACACATGAATGCCTCAGAAACAGCATTCATATGTCCTACTGAGCAATGAAGACATTCTGGACTGCACCTGTCTCATTTCTACATTCCTTTGGCTTCATCTTTGAGGCTGAACTCACCTCCTGTTTATACAACTCTTATAACTTCAGTTCCTTCTTTAACTATGATGGTGTCTTCACATAACTGTCCTTCTAAAACACTTTACAATGAAATTCCCATCTTCTGATATTCTATTATTACTTTGTTGTCTTTGCAATATTCAGTCGTGTTCATGAGGTCAAACCTTAACGCATATAACAGATGAAGGCCTTATGACATCCAATCTCAAGTAAATCTGCCAAATCTAAACTTTTCCCCCTGAGTATCCACACACCATAGTCCTTATTTCCCTTTCTGATTTGTTTATACTCATCATTATCCGCTGGTTCCTACAGTGCCCATTCCTTTAAATAAACAAAAAAAATAAACAAATTGATTACTGATATTAGGCCTTTAGTCCAACTGCCATTGCACTTTGAAACAGTCATTTCATCAGAGATATTGTAGTGTCAGATATATAATACTTTTATGTCTGTTACCAATTTAATGAGCTTTATAGTTCAAAAGTTATGGAAAGAGTTTATCCAGAGGCTCTTAGAAATCTGCACACACTTTGTTATTTAAAGTCTGAGATAATTTTATGTCAGTCAGTGAAATAGTGACTTAGCTGTTCACCCCCACTCAATCTGTTAGTCAGAACATGATAGGCAAATAGAAGGAAGATAATTAAACAGAAACACCAAAGGCACTCCAGGGTACAGAGGGAGTGGTACAAAGTTTAAAAAAATTAACACTGTAGTAGCTCATATGCTTAGATTTGAAAGATGTGTATTTTTTGTGTATGTTGAAAAAGGAAATGTTCTGTGGTATCCTTTGATGTTATGGCTAAGTAGCATTTGGAGTTTGGGCTGTTTTATGCTTAGATTTGTGTGGCATTTACGTAGACACTACTATTGTGTTGCAGAAAAACTATTACAAAAATTGAATTATGGATTTTCAGATGCAAAAAGGAAGAAGAAACTTGGAAGATAAAATCATGAGACAACAGAGGACGTGGCTGGAATATGTGGTATGGGATGTATGGGATGAAGGCAGCGAGAGGGAGAGAGAGATGATTCAAACAAAGCCTGATTCCTGACAATGAGCAGAACAAATACACATGACAGGCAAGGGCAGGAGAGAGAGATCAAGATTAAGAAAAATCAGATAGCTGCAGATTCAACAAAAGAAGTGTACTGTATGTGATCAGGAAAACTTGTAACAAATAATAGAAGGCATGGATCCAGATAAATGGATTTGTTCATGCTCATTCCAATCTTCCAGTCCAGACTTAAATGAGGAGCTGAGGGACTGATTTAGTCTGTTTTTCTAAATTGCAACCTTCTCTTTTATCTAGTAGAAGTAATAGATATCTGTGAATACCTATAAAGGTGGAAATGTGTTTGACTTTTCAGTTCTGTTTTATATAATCAAAACATTTCCCTAAATATTTACTAATCTTGTCATTCCCAAGACACATTTCTTCCATTGCTTCATTTTACCGTGTTCACTTTCAGCCTTTATTTCTATTTAACACTTTATGGAGAAATAAGTTACTACTTCAGAAAAGAAATCCTACCTAATATATAGCAATATAATTTTCATATTTTTTCAGAATGTTGTTAGATAGTGTTTTGAACTCATGACTATTTTTAATAGTTAAAAATGAGAATAGAATAATGTCGATAAGAATTCTAAACTCATTTACTTATCTTACATTTGTAATATATGTGTTTTAGCTTAGCTGTTGACCAAAGAAATCTAGTAATTCTAAAACACCAAAGCTATTTCTTAGTAGCACATATTTCAGCCTAGGCATGTTCTCAGCCTAGTCAAATTTCTCCTTAGTAAAACTCTACAGCAAGCAAAAAACCCTGAAAAGAGCTCAGGATAACCATGAAAAATGAAGACTGTCTTTACTCATACAACACTTCCTTATGCAAATAAGACACAAATTTACCATTACAGAATATATAGTTTGTCTATAACTGTCTTGGTTTGTCTCAGGGGTTCCAGTGAGTTGTTGTAATGAGTACTTTCACATACAGAACATACTTAATTGATACTGCAGCTTTTTTTGAAGGTGTTCTAGATGTTCTATATTCATAAAAATTTGTACAAAGACCTGTGCTTTGGAAGACAATAGGAAACCTGAAAACAATTCTTTTTAGAGAAACAGTGTATTTTAAAACTTGTGTAGCATGCCATATCTCAGTTTCATAATCAACTGCAAAATGGTACAGCAAATGTTTTTAAATTTCTGTATCTGATACACAGAAATATTATGCCTATGTTGCTCTAATTATATGCTTCTATCATCTATTGTCTTGATTTTCTAAACATCAGTTGGACCTGAAAACAGCCCAAACTCCAAATGCTACTTAGCCATAACATGAAAGGATACCATAGAACATTTCCTTTTTCAACATACACAAAAAATACACATCTTTCAAAGACAGAAGGCTGTCTTTGGCTTAAATCCTGAGCAATGAATTGTGCTTGAGCACAGAAAACCTAAAATAAGTTCAGATTTCAAGTAGTGACCTCTTGCTGCTTCCAAGGTTCAAGACATTCAAGGGAGGACTACTGGGCATTAAATGGTAAGTTACATAAAAGTGAAACGCAAGTCCAGTTGTATCTGTATATGTCTATCTTTTGCATGAAAACAGAATCATAGCTCTATTCATTCAGATAAATTCCTCTCTACACCTCTGTAGTGGGTTGACCCTGACCAGATAACAGGTACCAGCTAAAGCCACTCTCTCCCTCTCCGTCTGCAACTGGTCAGAGAAGAGAGGAAAAAAAAAGCAGCTAAGCACTCCTGAGTAGAGATAAGAGCTGGGAGAGGTCAGTTACTGATTACCTTCATGGGCAAAATAGACTCAAAGTGGGGATAGTACTTATATTTATTACTAACAGGACAAGAGCCAAAGAATGAGAAATAAAACAGTCTTAAAAACTCCTTCCCCACATGCCTCCTTCCATGTTCTCCCTTCTTGCCCCCAGCGGTGCAGGGGGACAGGGAATGGGGGTTGCAAACAGTTGTTGTTTCTGCTGCTGCTCAGAGAGAAGAGTCCTTGCCTTGATCCTGTGGGATCCCTCCCATGGGAGACAGTCCTTGATCGACCTCTCCGGCGTGAGTCCATCCCTTGGGCAGCAGTTCTTCCCAAACTGCTGTCCCGTGGGTCACTCCTCCATGGGGTGCAGGTCTTCATGAATGAGCTGTACCGACGTGGGTTCTCACAGGGGCTACAAGTCCTACTGGGGAACAACCTGCTCCAGCGTGGGTCTCCCACAGAGTCACAGCCTCCTTCATGCATCCACCTGCCCCACCATGGTCTGCACCACGGGCTACAGGGGCCTCAGCTCCGGCACATGGATCACCTCCTGCCCCTCCTTCTGCAC
>VZRE01004383.1:0-49501 GCA_013396775.1 Cephalopterus ornatus | reverse complement strand
GCCTAGCCATGATGATGATGATGGTGATGTAACACCTGTGATAATTTGGGCTGTTTAAATGAAATTGTAATTTCAGTTTTAAAATGTGAAATTATTAACAATTAAATTTTAATTATAACTATTTTTGTTAATTATTTAACAATTATTAAACAAATTCATAATGTTTGAGTTAATTTATATTAACGTGGTGCTACTGTTTTCAATAATTATATTGAATAAGTGAAGATATGAGACTGTTTATGTGTGCATGTGCTTGTGTATTACACATACACATTTCACTAAGAGTAAAGAGCTTCTGAGACAGACAGAGCAATGCAAAATATTAAGAACATCGGTCTTATTTCCTAACTGCTGTGATTTTTTGTAAGTATACATTTTTATATATATAAATATGTATTTACATATACACAATTATAATTGCAGTTTCTTTTAATAGTCTTAATTAGTTTTTATGCTGAGATTTATAAAATAAAATCTGAAAGGCAAGGTCCACTTTAACTTCTCCTTATATTAAAAAAAAAGACTTCAGAAAAAAAAAAACATATCAAAACCTGTCCTTTAAACAGAATTGTTGAAAAACTCATAACGTTTTATTTGCTGTTGTTACAAGTCAGACACTCCAAAAGTTTACAAAATAAAGGACTTAAAATTAATAGAGCACTTGTCTACATTTTTTTGCTAAAGAGAATTGTATATTTGACAGAAAGAACTTTTTTTATTATACATGCATAATGACATTTTTTAGATAGAGGATATGAGGTCTCATTATTCCTGCAATAATTAACATTGATCT
Organism: Cephalopterus ornatus; assembly: GCA_013396775.1. Taxonomy (NCBI): domain Eukaryota; kingdom Metazoa; phylum Chordata; class Aves; order Passeriformes; family Cotingidae; genus Cephalopterus; species Cephalopterus ornatus. The sequence goes on along the minus strand of VZRE01004383.1, from coordinate 48,708 downwards.
AATCTCACTTCTAATGGAATGGAATTAAAATAAATTTCACTGAAGTCCTGAAAGTCATTTGGGTTTCAGTTTCTATGGATTTTTTTTTCTTTTTCTTTTATTATGGAACAAGTTTGCAGCCATTCTGTAGTTATCTGATGTCATACACAGAAACATGTTTTTCCAGGATCATTCAGCTTAGAAGGGACCTCAGGAGGACTCTACTTCTACCTCCTGCCCAGAACAGGTCAATCGTGAGATCAGATCAGATTGTCCATGGTTTGGTTCAATCAGGTCTCAAAAACTTCCAAAGATGGAGACTGCACCACCTTTCTGAAGCCACCTAGTCTAATTTCTGACTACCTCCATGAGGAAAAATGTTTTTCCTATATACAAACAAGATGTCCATTGTTTAAAATTATGGTTGCTATGTCTCATCCTCTTACCATGTGCCACTGTGATGAGAAGACTCTATCTTTCTTTCAGCAAGGTGTGTTACTGTTAGGTTCCCTCAAATTCTGCTCTTCTCTAGGTTGAACAAGCATCAGCCCCCCCCACCAGCTTGGTAGCACCCTACCAACCATACTCCAGGTAATCAATAACTTTCTTCAGTAGAGGGTCACAAAACTGACTGCCTGACAGGAGAGGGGAATGAGCACCTCCTGACTATCGTTGTACAGCCCTGGTTGCTCTTGGCCTTCTTTGCTTCCAAGGCACACTGCTGGCTCATGCCCAACCTGCTATCGACCAACACCCCCCAGATCCCTCTCAGACAAGCTGCTCCCCAGCCGGTGTGGTCCCAGTCCATGTCATTCCCAGGTGGTCTTTCTTCCCACAAGCAAGACTTAGCATTTGTTCTTGCTGAATTTCATGAGATTCCTGGCAGTCCATTCTTCCATCCTGTCCATGTCCCTTTGTCTTCAGCTTTAACAGAAAGTATCACTTGTTCTGTGTCATTTGATGCCATCCGCAAACTTGATGAATGTTGTTACCTTCTCAGCTAATGCTATTTGTTTAACAGTTATTCAGAGAAGTAAGCTTACGGTTAGTAAGAACAGAAGTGAGGATTGTATTTGATTGTTGTCATTGCATGTGCATTTGTATGGGGGATTTATATTTTGATCAGCTAGGGGAATGTTATTATTATTTTTCTTTAAAAATGTTGCAGCAAAGCTGGCTGTATACTAATTATTTTGTTCTAAAAGTCAATATATGCTTTTATATTTGACAGAGGAATCTACTAAACATTAATCAGAAAACTATGTAACAATGTCATCTCAGGAAAAAATATCTTTTTGACTTGATGAGTCAATATTTAGGTTCATGGGTCAAATTTTTAACGATTTATTTCAGCTGTTGAGGGGCATAAGTAACTGTGTTGCAATTGAGCCTATATCTCTTTATCTATCTCTGTCTCTCTATCTCTACATCTATATTTATATATATTATTGATTTTGAGATCAGTGTGATAAGAGTGTTTAGAAGACTAGTAAGACAGGCCATTCTTTGCTTTAAAGCAAAACTTTACTAATTCCATTATAATCTTTAATTTTTATGCATTATGAATGACTACCACTACAAATACAAAGCTGTCAGTCTTAAAAAAAAATAAATTAAAAATAAGTAATTTAGCTGTGAGCTACTGTTAAGCTACAATTAGCATTGATGTCCGTAGTCCTTGATAATGTTCAGTGTGGAGGTCAAGGTGATCAGATTTGATAGCTCCTTTGCTGGACTGATTGGAGCTGAAATGGACGTGTCTTCTTTCTTCTCTGTTTCATCTTGTTTGATATTCTTATGATGTTTTCCCTCCTCTTGAAAAGGGGATTTCAGCTGTTCCTTATACTTCTTTTCTTGGTTTTGGTTCACTTGAAGGTGGCAAATGGAAATAAGATAATATTTTATGTAATGCAAGTATCCATTCTTTTTTTATTTTGTGAATAAGTTATTTATTAAATGAATACCAGTATAGGCCACCTGCACGTTATTATTTGGTCTAAATATATAATAAACAGTCTCTAAAAGGGAAAGCACATACAAAAAGTGAGAAATATTTTTAATATTGTGGTATGACACAGACCATGGTGCTTTTTGCTATGGATCTGTGCTATTATAGAACACCTTTTCTTTCTTGTCACATTTGTGCTTGCTAAATTTACGAAAGCTGTATGACACTGACATATTCCTCCAGAGATACTGACAAGTACAGTTTTTTTCAACTACTCAAAAGTTAAAATGTCTCCCATTGCTGCATCAAGATGTGGTATGATGTCACTGATTTAAACTTAAAACTGTGAGGAGGGGTTTAGTAATCTGATTTTGCTACCTTTCTCTTTTTACCAGCTGGTGTAATAATGCCAGAATCAAGGTAAATTTAAATGGAACAACTTCCAAAAATTTGAGATATTCCTTCAGTACCCAGAATAAGTCAAAAAACATTTAGTAGGCTTTCCACAGAGTCAAACACAAATTTAAAATTCTGTAACAAACATTTTTCCCCTTTATTGTCATGCTTAGAGATATTTTCTATACTCTAAACGTAGAGAAGCCAACCATTCTCATCTTTTGTATATCTGAAAGGTAAATAAGTCACAAGAACAGGAATTTAAAAACTCAAACTCTTGTATTCACTACCTTAAAGTCCATTCAGTCCTTTCTCTAACATCTTTTCATTTCTTCTTAACTTAAATTTTGGTCCGTCATGTATCTTTACATATGTAGATCAATTTTAATCTGAAATAGCATTAAGTTTGCTTTCTTTCGAGATAATTATTGTTTTATTGTAAGATTAAGAATTATATTTCTGTCAATGTAGATGTGTGTTATGTTTCACCACTTTATTATTCATCCCAAAATTGATGCAAACTGAACCATAGATAAACTTGTTGAATGTATATAAAACAAAATTAGAAGTGTCATTAAAAATATAAACAATTAATGGGTTTTGAAGGTCAAAGTCAGGCTAATATATCTCTTAACTGATTTTGGAAGTTTTGTTCTAAAACTTTTTCAGACATTGAGTACTCTGTAGTTCCAGTTTAGGAGTTTCCCATCAGTGTCAGCATTTGAACACAACTTCTCTACATGCAACTTGTCCCTTTCCTGTCTCAATTGAGGTATTAAAACAAGCTTTAAGACGATGATGAGTGGTATAAAGTTTCGTATTCTGCTTTTTCAAAACTGTACAGGGGGACATGATTGTCTTAAAGTACCTGTTCTTACAAACTACATAGGTCAAAAAAGGTATAAATAGAAGTATAGTAGTAGGCTTTTAAACATATTTTTAATCATCTAAATGTATATTCCCTAGTTTTGAGGCACCTTGACTGTCTAAAAATCTCACTGAAATCAACGTGAATTGGAGGGACAGAAGGGTGGAGAACAACAAAAATTTAATTCTAGATATTTAAAATTTTACTTCCTTCTCACTGATACTTCTTTTAACTCAGGACTGCATAGACCTGGTTGTTAAACAGGGCGTAAAATATTAAAACACTGAGGGAATACCGTTTCTTCTAAATATTTTCCATGATAAATCTGTATCTTTTTTTCTGCATTTATAAAAAAGTTTTTGTCTAGTTCATAAAATAAGCTCTATATTTACTAGCTTCCTGTATGAAATTATATACAATGAGAGAGGTCAGTTTTTTTAATGTTATCTCAAAACTGATTTGAAACAAGCCTTCAGAGCACAAGTGTCTTGTTTATTAGCTTGTGCTGTTAATTAGGTGGAACCAGAAGTCTCTAAGCAATCAAAGATTGGTCACTTATAATTTTACTCATTAGTGCTTGTAAGGTATTTCCTAACTCAGCTCATGAGGCTTTATCAGTATTAATCTACTATTCCTTCTGTTCATCTTGCAGTATATTGAGAAATTCTAATGTATGTTAATTAACCTCTTGAGTACTGCAATTTCCAAGTAACCAGATTAATTCACTCAACATATCTACCAGAAGTCTACCTTTCAGGTTTGGGTTTTTTTTACTTTTTAATAGCTTTTAGGATTGTGGAAATGTTAAGACTTTGATCATATTTTGATATCCAGTAAAAATAAGGTTACTGGAGTTATCTCAAATAATTCATAAAGAATTATGCCAAAGTCAAGAACTAAACAAAAAATTATTTTAATTTATATAAGAATATGTTGTAAAAAATTAATTTTCCACATTATTTTTTTGTAAGTTGCCTGTTTAAAAATAGAACTTAACATCAGATGCAGAAAAGATTGTTTTCAGATTATGTTTACGTTACAGGATCCAAAAGTTAAGTGATGGAACTAGATCCACATGAAAGCAACAGGCCCTATGTCTCTGTGTTTTGTGCAGGGGGAAATCATTACAGTTATTACCTCCTGAACACAAGGTAGGCTATAATGACTAAAATCACCTTTGAATTAAGCACCAGGAGACCAAAGGAATGCTTAGATCATAATGAAAATAAGGTGCATGATAGGTAATTAAAACATGATTTAGAATTCTTATGCAAATACAGAAAAATGCATCTTACAAAAACCCTCACTTAAACTGAAGTTGTACATAAGAATTAGACTGACTGCTGTTAACAAGAAATTGTAACTAAATGAATGGTATAACAAACCCATATAACTTCTTGATAATTGCATTTCTCACATAATTTTTGAATTTCACAACTTGATTAGGAACATTTTATATTGTAGGAGTATGGATGAAGCCTTTATCAAAATTTTAAGATCTCCTTGAATCCAGAACCCCAAGATGTACAGATAGAAATGCTGAAGTGTTTGGGAGTTTGTGTTATCCATCATAATTACAGTATTGCTGGTCTTAATAGCAATAATGAACATGAACGTAAATGTGTGTTTTCAAACACTCTTCTACATAATTTCTTTGTAGAAAATTTGAGCCATATTCCAGAGTTTCAATTAAAAGATACTTCCTAAAAATGTAACTAGAGACCAAGTAATAATTTGTCTTAGTATACAGTACAAATACTGCATCAAAAACTAGTTTAAATGACATGCGCTAACCGCATCACCTTCCCAAGTTTAGAAAATATCACCAAAGAGATTTGTTCTACAAATGGCTACAGCATTAATAGTTACAATGATAAATCATTTGTCATATTCAGAAAGTCTTTTATACTACTTGAGGATCTGTACAGTTTTTTAAATGGATTAAAAGTTGCCATTTGCAACATTCATAAAGTTCTTATGTACCAAAATCATTCCTATTCAATCTTTTCCTCCAGTGATATATTTGCCTAAAGGCAATATTAAATCAAGTTGTACTTTTTTAGACAACCCATATGATTCTCTATTTATAAAAATCTTATGATACCATGTTTGACTAGCATCTGTAGTTTTAGATTGCAGTAATCATAGTTGCTATTCTCATTAGAACTTTTCACATAATTAAAAAAACAAACAAACAACCCCCACAATCAACAACAACAAAAAACCACAAAACAAAACAAACAAACAAACAAAAAACCCACAAGAATCAGCTGCTGAGCTCATAAAAACACAAGTCCGTTGATAGTAAAACATTATTGTTGAGAATGTTAAAAACCTTGGACTTAAATTCAAATGAGAATAATGCAGAAATATCTCATCTATAGGGAAAAGCTATGTCAAAAAAAAAAAAAATCTTTGTACAGAAGTAACCAAGAACTGATTGCTACTGAATTATACTTTTCTTCCATTTTTGTTTAAATGTTTCTATGTATGTTTGTATTAAAATCGTGTCTTTCTACTGATGACATAACTTTACTATGAGGTATAAGATAGATAAACAGCCTTCTGTGAAGGCAGTGTCTTTGCTATTGATAGATTTGTCTACCACCGTGACATTCCCTGACATGGCATCTGCTACCTTTCTTCATCAGTGTACTGAAACACATAGAAATATCAGAGTGCTCTGCTTGCACCCAAAATAGCAGGAAAGGGAATGTTTTTGTTACATTTGAGGAAATTTATTTAATCTTGTCACATATTGTCTGTATTGAAAGATTTTGCAGTTGCCAATGATTCTCTGGCTTCTATCCTTCGAGTTTCTCACACACTGTAGTTACCATTCACATGTTTCTTGGCACAGATCTGAACATAAAATTTTCCTTACATGAATGGTACAGTTTTTGTGGTGTTCTCAAAGGATCATAAAGTGATGCAAATACAATCTGTTGTATTTTATATTTAGTTATTTTATATCTCATCAGTTTTGTTATAGTGTTTACTTCTCAGAAATGATAGATGGATGGAAAAGTACCACCTCTGGGGAAGAAAGATAAAACTTGTATTCCAGTTGAGTTATTTAGAAGAGTCATACTTTATTTCTTATGGTCCCTTTTTAAAAACTTTCTAGCTTCTTCCTGAAAACCAGTAATATTTCTAGGCACATCTTCAGAGGCTGGTAACTTGTAAAGATTCAAACCTCAAAACTGTAGTTGCATGGTACTTAGGAAATTTTCCCAATTACATCTTATATATATTCACTTTCAGTTTGTGCTCACTCTTCTTTCTACCCCTCAGTTCAAATACTTATCTCCCTCTCAAGAGGAATGAATTCTACAGTAAGGACATCCTTGTTACAGTATATGTGCTTTCCTTTTATCTGCAGACTTTTAGCTCTTGTAACTATTCTTTGTGTCAACGCTTGCTCAGATAATCTTTTTCTTCATCTACATGTGCTATTGGTGTCATATGGAATTATCCTTAGTCATGCAGAATAAAATAAAAAAACAAATTATTTCCTCTTAGATTTGCAGTTACATGTTAGAGTAGAAAAAAGATTATGATTGCTGAAAAGGTTAAACTCTGACATCTGAGTCTTGCTGCAGTTTATTAGTTATCATTTCTGCATCTTCATTCAAATAAGCTAACAAGATTCTTCTTACTGAAAAGTGAAAGAATAATTTTGTCTGGCTTAGGAACTACATCTTGATTTTCTTGAATCTATACTGTGTCTATTTTGTTCTTAATTTCCTCCCCGTAACATTCTGTTTCCCACCACTCTCACCCAATCTTCAAACCTAAAAAGTACTGTGCAGCTGTGGTGAGTTGACCTTGGCTGGATGCCAGGTGCCCACGCAGCCACTCTATCACTCCACTTCCCAGCTGGACAGGTGAGAGAATAAGATGGAAAACAACTCGTGGGTTGTGATCAGGCAGTTTTTTAAAGCAGAAGCAAAGCAAAAGCTTGCATGAGGAAAAGCGAAATGAAAGATAACACGGTTTACTATCTACTTCCCATGAGCAGCGGTGGTCGGTCACTCTCGAGAAGCAGGGCTTTGGTACACGTGATGGTTCCTCACCAAGCAGCCATTGGAGACAATGAATGCCTGCCCTCCTGCTCCTTGCCTCAGCTTTTATATCTGAGCTGATGTCACACGGTATGGAATATCCCTTTGGTCAGTTTGGGTCAGCTGGCCTACTTGGGTCCCCTCCCAGGGTCTTGCTTTCAACTGAGGAGGGAATGTTACAGTGCTGATGCTGTGCTCAGCAGTAGCCAAAACACCGCTGTGTTATCAACACTCTTCTAGCTACCAATGCAAAGCACAGCACTGTGAGGGCTACTGTGGGGAAATGAACTCCAGCTCAGTCAGACCCAATACAGCAGCTATTGTTGCTGATTAGTCCATTTCACCTTTCCTTGTTGGTTCTCTTCTGATTCCCAACATGATTCCTAATTGTGACCATTTCTCTATTTTTTATGTGAATTTTTTCTCCTAGATTCATTCCTCCTCATTACTTAACTTGGTGCAAATTTTAGAAGGTCTTTGTGCTTTTGTCTTACTGAAGGGGCTATTTTTTCAGCTAAAAGATTATTTAATTGCTTAAGCTCTGCTTTTAATTTTGCATGTTTGCCATTTGGAAAATAAAGCCTTATTTTCAGCAGATCTATGATAGTATTAGTTATAGACTTACATCACATTGCTGCACCTGTTCCCTTGCATTTAGCTTACATTTGTCATAATGTTTTTCTTAGCCAAATGCCTGTTAAAAAAAATAAGAATATTTCTCATGTCTCTCTGATTCTATTTTAGTGAACCTGTACTTAATTATGCATAGATTCCACTGTTTAAACTTGGGGGCAGTCATGAACTGTGATGGGTGACTACCTGAAAAGCTCTATCACTGCAACATTAACATTAGCAGCCTATATGTACAATCCTAATAACACACTCATAATATGCAAAATATACATGCAGTGGTATTTCAGGTAGCATATATCCTCAAAATAGAATAAAATGTTCGTATTTCTCTGCAATACTGACTCACACTAATTTCTAGAATACAAAAAAACTGTGACAATAGCTATAATGCTTGTCTTCTGATTCTCTATAAAGTGTAGGAAGAATTGAGTTTTAATCACCCTACTACGTTTAGGCATGTTGACTTCCTTAGGCACTATAGGATTTAATGTCCTGAAACATGCATTTTGTATCTAGTTTTTAGTTTACTAAAATGCTTTCTCTCATAGATAGTTATATATAGGTCTAATGCATGACAAGCTTAACTTTTGTATTACATTGTAGATTGTGGGTTTGATATAACTTACAGACTCCCTATTTTTTCCCTGTTACTGAGTCATTTAAGGCTCTTGTTTTCTTATACCATTATTATATGTAGTCATTTTAACTTAAAGCAGTTAATCTGTTTCTGTTTCAATTTACTCTTTTATCTACCTAAGCTGCTTCATTTTGTCTAGACAGCATTTCCTTGCCTTTTCCTAATCTGAAATCTAAGCCTTAAACTTTCCTCAAGGATTTGATAAGATGGCTCTAAAAGCTGAAGTTATTGGGCTAATACAGTCTAGAAAGCAGAGATCAGACATGACAATTTTATTTAATCTATCCACTCAGATGCACTCATAAAATATGGTTGACTAGATGAGGTGAAAGGAAATGTCTGAGGAGAAAACAGAGATTGAGCTGATAACTTTCTTTGTGTTTTATGTATTCTTATTAAAGTCAGGGGTAATAGCTCTCAGATTTGTAGGACACTGTAATGCTCCAAGATGCAGAATAATTCTTTTGCCACACTCCACCAAATGTGTTTTAAAATCAATAAAAACATTATGTAGTTCTCTTATCTTTATACTCAAATAATTCTCAGTTAGTTGTCATAGAATAAACATCTGCTTGAATGTTCCTCTTTGGCACAAAACCCCACTTGTTATTCTGCCAGTTGATTCCTGTTGTGTGGTTTGAGTCCACATCATATCACACTTAGGAATCATTTTGTTGGCATAGCTCAACAGATGCACAGTATTAAGCCTTTTTGTGTGGTTTTTTTTTTTTTTATAATACATATTTCACAGAGAAATAGAATAATAGAGTTCTCCAAGTTTCAGCAGCTGTGTCATGGATTTTTACTTTCAGTGTATTTTATTCTTACACAGTTCTGTCTTCGGGGATCTTTGCATTACCAGACTACTATTTTTAAGAGGAATTACATTGTATCTGCTATTCTAAAAATATCTTTATAGCTGTCTCCTGGGATTTACACTATTGCAGTTGAGGAAATATTTATATTTCATTCTAACATGTTTCTCACCTTCTAAGCTTCTACTTTTCATACCTTGTTTTACTGACCTTTACTACAACGATCTCTACTTAAGTAAATTTCTTGCAGCCATTCTCTATTCACAGAATCACAGAATCACAGAACCAATTAGGTTGGAAAAGACCCCTGAGATCATCAAGTCCAGTGTATGACTGAACACCACCGTGTCAGCCAGACCACAACACTAAGGGCCATATCCAGCCTTTCCTTAAAACACATCCAGGGTCTGTGACTCTGCCTCTTCCCTGGGCAGCCCATTCCAACATCTAATCACCCTTTCTTTGAAGAATTTCTTCCTAATGTCCAGTCTAAACCTCACTTGAAGCAGCTTAAGACCATGTCTTTTCATCCTATTGCTGGTTGCCTGGGAGAACAGGCCGAGTCCCACCTGGCTACAACTTCCTTTCAGGTAGTTGTAGAGAGTGATAAGGTCACTCCCTGGGGTTCTTCTTCTCTAGGCTAAACACCCCCCTTCATCAGTTTCATTGCCCTTCTCCAGACACACTCCAGCATCATAATGTCGCTCCTGAATTGAGGGGCCCAGAACTAGACACAGTACTGCAGGTTTGGCCTCACCAGTAGAGGAGAAGATTCGCTTGCCCAGTACCGCTGGCCACACTACTCCTGATACAGGCCAGAATGCCATGGGCCAGCACTAAGACAAGAGGGCACGATCTTAAACTGTGCCAGGGGAGGTTTAGGTTGGATATTAGGAAGAAATTTTTTGCAGAGAGACTAATGAGACTAATCAGACATTGGAATGGATTGCCCAGGGAGGTGGTGGATTCAACCATCTGTGGAGGTGGGAGATGAGACACTTAGTGCCATGGTCTAGTAACCACGGCAGTGTTGGATCAAGGGTTGGACCTGATGATCTTGTAGGTCTTTTCCAACCTGGTTGATTCTGTGACTCTATGACTATGATTCTGTGGTGGAAACAACACTTTCCAAAGGATGAGTGACATCAAGTATGCAATTGTCACAGAATCTAACAGACTAACTTATTAGCTCATTCTGCTTTTAAAATCATCAGGTTTTGTAATTCAGGGATATGTTCTAGAATCGATGGACGCTGGTCATGTTGCAACATGACTTAGATGTAAAAGTACATAATTGGATGTTGAAAACTCAGTATGCTGAAATACCAATACCTCATGTATCTGAAAATACCTCAGAAGATCACCATTTCTTATGCTTATCAAATGAGAACCTGAAAACAAAAATAATTATGTTTTGTTTAACTAATTTTTGATCATTTTCCCTCCCATGTTATTGATTCATTGGTCAGTATTGTCTAATGGTGGATACTATTGAAAAAGTATAACTGGGTTAAAAGTTGCTGGGGGTTTTTTCATAGCTTTCTAAAATAAGAAATTTGATGTGTAATGCTAATATTATATTCTGTTTTGTCAGTTTGCAATTTTCATTGTCTCCAGGGGTATACCATACCAATTTATTATACAGTGCATACACCCTGAAATAATGCATATGGTTGATTTGGTTTTGCAAATCCAAAAGTGCTATCAGAGATTAGAAATGCTTTTAGAAACAGGAAGAAAGTTTGTCATTTTTTTTACCTCACCTTACACTTAATTCATTCTAATATCAATATTCCAAACAAGATTTTATGCTTAGCTGCATCATTTAAATTGAATAGTAAATCAAATAGATTATTTGTAAAGTGTAGTTATGAACCCAAATTGTTCATTTCCAACCAACTACAAATGCAAGGTAAATTTTCATTGATTTTTTTGTTACTGATGATTTTGTTTAGGTAGTAACTTGTGTATTCTTGTGTAAACTGTATTATACTGCATTTTAGTTCTTGTTATTCTTTTAATCAAAAAACAAGAACTTGTTATGTGACAAAACAAAAAAAAACCACAAAAGAACTAGAAAGTGAGGAAATTATTTTGACTAGCTGCAGAACTTAGAGCAATGTTATTCATATACAGTCATTTGATGAGATTACATAATGAGATTACATACACATAGTTTTCAGATTCAAGGCTTATCAAATGATTCAAATTAATTCACAATCTCAGACAGACTATTTAAATGTAAACGGTTCTGAGTCTGATATTAGCGGTGTGAAAAAGTCACATATTTTTACAACAGGTGTTTTAGAACCTTCAGGTACCCTAAGCAATAGGACTGTAGTGACATCTTGGATTGTCATTATGATGTTCTTATTGGATCAGCTGAGGTTTTCTTTGGAAACATAAGTTATTTCTATATGTAGAAATTATAGTATTTATGATTTTGGGCTATTTTTATTTTCTTTTAGTGGATGTAATTTCAGACTGTATTATAAAAGCATTTTTTTTTAATTGATCCATTTAAAAAAAAAGTGAGTTGAATGCTTGGAGGTCTATTGAGGAGGGATCAGATGGAGTGTCAAGCAGATGACATTGAAGTGCCAATAAAAAACCTCAGAGGTCTTAAGGGTTTTGTGTAGCAAGTGTGAGAAACAGATTCTGGGACAAAAAAATCAACAGTAGTCATTGCTATTGTGTAAATTCCGCTATTAGAAGTTCTTGCTTTGAATTCCAAGCATATATTATTTAACTTTATTCTCTGAGGTACACTATTTAATCAAAGCATGCTGGCCATGAGAAACATACATAAATGAAAGCACTCACAGTGTTCACAATTTATCAATGTACTTAAATATGATATTTCCATTTTACCTGTTTTCTCTGCTACATAAAAAACATTTTCCAATAGTGAATGGTTTCTGAAAAAAATATCCATCATGACTTTGGAAACATTCTTTTTAAGTTCTGTTCAGTCAAAAAACTATGACAAGCACAATAACAGTGAAGAACGTGTTTGAATGGCCTATCCTTTGCTTATAGAATAGTGCTTCAGGTAACTGCACTTAGAATATTTTATAGTGCAAGAGGTGCACACTCCTAAGATTATGTAGATCTCATATCAATCTCATAAGTTTACCAGCAATGTCAACCTCTCAAAGATTTTTCTGTAGAGCATGTTCCTTAACAGAAGCTAAGGATAAATATAGTCAATATATGCTGCTATTAAAAGGTTTAAGGAGGAATCACAGATAAAAGATTCTTAAATGTGGCATCATTTGAAGAATTTTTATTTATAAAGTCACGATGTTCAAAGCAACAAAGCTGGACTCTAACAAGATAGGTACATGGAAAGACTTTTTTTAGAACAGAACAGTTGCTGATCTTTAACTGCTATGACTAGAAAAAGAAAGATGTCTTGCAGAATACCTCCATGCAGTACCATCATGAACAGTTTGATGAACTATTGGTCTGCAAACTGTATTATCATGATGTAGTATGTGAGTTATTGTTACAAAGAATCTTGAGAGAAATTTATTATTTTATTTTTGCATTTGTTTGGAGAGAATTTCTGCAGTGGGGGTGGCAAGCAAGGCAGAGAGATGGTGCAGGGTTCTTCCTGGATCCCAATAGAAAAGATCCAACAACAAATGGTTTTGTAAAATAGTTTTTTTAATAAGATAGAATAAAAGGAAGAATATAGATAGCAAGTAAATCCTTTGTTTCTTTAGATGGTGGGAACCCCACTTCTGTGCTGCACTAGGTGCACCCCAAATAGGTTTTCCAATGGCATGCTGTACAGAACAGGTGCATGGACAAAAGGTCCTTCTTTTTGGTCATTCCAGCTATTTTCTAACAAGGAAAAAACTCCATTCCTCCCTTTTAGATAAAGGCAAGGTCACACAGGTGGCATAATCACCAGTACCAAGTGGGAGCTGCCTGCAGGATCCTGCCTTCTAATAAACTCTCCGAGGTTGACCTGTGGCCAAGGGATCTGTGCACCAAAGGGCCATACTAAATGCTCAGCCCTGTGCAGCACAGCACAGGCCTGGGACTTATTGTGGAGGTTAAATGCTATATGGATCAGCAACTTTGTTATATACCGTGGTCTCCCAGTCAGGATCAATGCATTACATCTCTTGACTCACATGTAGGTTATTTTCCCCAATTTTTGTTATCAACTGTATTAGCAACATACACGCTTCTCATTCCCTGAGTACAGCCATAATAGAGCATTGTAGCCTGATCAAAATCATTAACTCCTTAAATACAATGTCTTCTGCATGGATCCCAGTTCAGTATCATTGCACTGAAACAGTAAATTAATTTACCATTTCTGAAAGATCTGATCACTGAATGTGCTGGATTTGGATGGGATAGAAATAATTTTCTTCGCAGTGACTATTTATGGGGTTATGTTTCGGAGCTGATCACTGAGCATGTCTCTCTGAAAAAGTAATATTCTATGTTGTTTTATGACTCTATGAATTCAGTTAAGATGAGGAATAGGTACTAACATCAGACAGGAAGGTTATTGGATCAAAGTGTAAAACCAGAAACACATAACATAAGCTTTTTCCAGCCCTGACTACAGTCGAGGATATATTACATAACTATTAATACATACATTAATACATAACTGATAATGAAGTGTAAATGATATTTAATGAAACATCAGATTCATATCCATGCTACATATATTAATATTAAACTAGAATCTAAAGTTTTCAGAAAAAAAACACATTGTCCATGGGTTATATAAGAGTAGAATTAAAAGATACTAGTACTGCTTGTGAAAACCTGAAGTTTTAAATCTCCTACTCAATCCTTTAGGCATTGCTAAAATAGTAGTGGTCTTCTGTACTAATGGTTTTTGTTCTTTCTGCCTATTAAACTTTTCATCATTTTCTTACCTCAATTTATGCTCCAAATCACTCACCTTTCTTTAGTTTAAATACTGTTGCTCTTTTAAAATTGTTCCTGCTATCTATATTTCTGAGGCATTTATCTTCACCTGTGCTGAACTGGCCTCAGGGAGGCTGAACTTGCTGCCTTTGATTGACAGGAACAGTTACTTTCAGTAATTTCAATTCAGAATGAACAGACTAACAAGTGCCAATCAAAGCATTTTGTTGCCATTCTGTAAAATGAATCAAGCTTTCAGGAAATTTGGCAACATGCTTTTACACTGATATACTGATGCACTGATATATGTAAGGTACAGAACAAGAAAGTAAAACTAGAAAGGTGCCAACTTTTTTCCTTGCGTTTTCCTTCCTTTCTTTTGTGCCATGAAATGTAGGAAAATACATATAGAAATCAGTAATTTCTGGTTAGATTAGAAATTGGCTGTAGTATTTTTATATGAATATCCTTTTCTTCTGGTTCTTTTTTCCAGTTCTTTTTTCCCACCTGTGAGAGACTGAAACTTTAAAGGTTAATGACTCAAACATTAGCCACTTGCAAAAGCAGCAGGTGGTTTGCTGAGGCCAGATTTGCACCACCCAATCAAAAGGCAGGAGCGAGGAGAGGGTTTGGGTATGTGGTGGTGAAACCTCTGACCTGTATAAGAACAGCCCAGATGCAGAATGGGTGTGCGCCCATCACCAGAGGATGACCATAACAAACCAACCCCTGTTTAGCAACAACCTGTTTTTGAGCCCGATAAAGGAAAAAGATGGTAAGAAGAAGATCCTGTGAGGTGGGATAATGCTTTTTATCATGCCAATGATAAAAAGACTCATGTGTAAAACTCCCAGCCCTGCCCTGGACGAGGTATCAGGAGATTCACACATAAGCCTGAAGGTGTTCATACCTTCTAATGCGACACAAAGACCCCTGAAGCACCCCCAGACTCATTTGCGGGGCCTTGCACCAGAGGACTGTGATCCACAATGTAGCATCAGTCAGTGTAAAACTCCCCTGCTCAGGAAAGGTACCTGTGCGTTCCACCTGAATCTGAAAGTATTTTAACCCACTGAACTTTTTGTCTGGGGGTTCCCCCATCCCTGATGGATCAAGACTGCAACCATCACTTCAAAGGACATCTAAATTGCAACTATCAAATCTCATTGCTGCATTCACATGTGGTGATATCTTTCTTCTCTAGAATCCACTTGTTACCAAACAAGTCACATTTCTTTAAAAAGGGTCTATGCAGCAGTGGAGAAAGACGTTGGAAAATTCTTTTAGCTTTAGCACAGTAGTGTTTGATCCCTGTATCAGTGATTAATATGTACTAGCAGATGTCTTAGTTTTGAGAACAAGGACTGTGTGTCAGAGCAAAGAATGGTAAGAGAAGTACCTTATGACCTGATGCCATATTTGAGATACTCTCAAGGAGAAAAGATTCATTAAAAGATCTTGAACCATATCCAAACAAGTCCATGGAAAAAATTTGCATATATGCATTTATTCAGGAAATTTAATGAATATGTAATAGGAATGTAGTGAATATCTATTAGTTTCATGAATATAATCTGGCCTGTTATGCTACTGGCTGTGCATTTAGGTGGAGTGATCCCCCGTGTACCCAGCACTAAATAAAATCAGCTATTTAACTTAACAAACTGGCTGGAGAGTTTATTTCATGGTTTTAGGTGACATATTCTGTTACTTTCTTTCTCTTTCTTTTCTTTCCTTATCCCCTTACCCTCTGTTTCTTTTTCTTTTTTTTCTTTCTTCCTTTCTTTTCCTTTCTTTTCTTTCTTTTCTTTCTTTTTCTTTCTTTCTTTCTTTTTCTTTCTTTTCCTTTCTGTTCTTTCTTTTTCTTTCTTTACTTTCCTTCTTTTTCTTTCTTTCTTTCTCTTTCTTTTTCTTTCTTTCTTTTCTTTTTCTTTCTTTCTTTTCTTTTTCTTTCTTTCTTTTCTTTTTCTTTCTTTCTTTCTTTCTTTTTCTTTCTTTTCCTTTCTGTTCTTTCTTTTTCTTTCTTTTCTTTCCTTCTTTTTCTCTTTCTCTTGCTTTCTTTTTCTTTCTTTCTTTTTCTTCCTCTTTCTTTCTTTCTTTCTCTTTCTTTTTTTTTCTTCCTTCCTTCCTTCCTTCCTCCCTTCCTTTCCTGCTTCCTTCCTTTCCTTTCTTTCTCGTTTGCTTCCTCCTTGCCTCCTTCCTTTTTTCTTTCTTTTTCTTATATAATTTTTCAGTGATATCTTTATACTTTTATATTGTTTTATTTCTGTAGATAATAAGCAAAATGGCTATATGCCTCCTTTCCCTTGCAACCAAATTGTTCTAAAATGCACCTGCCATACATGTATACGCCTGACTTCTGCACTAAGGGATCTATTAACAAGAACCTTAATTATTCTACCTCAAGATGGGTTGTAACACTCCCTTCCTGAAAGACTTGTTTGTCTAGTTTTTGTTTCTTTGCTCTCGCTCAGATGAAATGGTAACTTAACAACATAAACACAGAATCACAGAATATGTTGAGCTGGAAAGGAACCCACAAGGATTATCAAGTCCAACCCTTAGCCCTGCACAGGACCATCCTCAAGAGTCACACCATGTGCCTGAGAGTATCATCCAAATACTTCTTGAACTCTGGCAGGCTTGGTGCCTATTTATACTTTGACTCCTACACTTTTCTACTTGTTCTATTAATCTAGTCATGGAGCAAAAGTTTAACTCCCATT
Source organism: Cephalopterus ornatus (assembly GCA_013396775.1). Lineage (NCBI taxonomy): Eukaryota > Metazoa > Chordata > Aves > Passeriformes > Cotingidae > Cephalopterus > Cephalopterus ornatus. The sequence continues at coordinate 31,740 of VZRE01004383.1, read as the reverse complement.
TTTTCTAAAGCACTATTTCATAGACTCTTTGTGCTGGAAGAATTGCTATTCCATCTTCTTGATATAGCACATGGTTTCCCAAATGCGCAGAGGAGGTGGATGCATGGACTGTTCCAGTTGTTTTGTAGCCTTTACATGAAGAATTTACTTCACCTGTTGCTCTTTGAGCTCACTTTAAAAAATTGCCCACATTCAAAGATGTCATGGTTTTAACCCCAGCTGGAGATGAAACAGCACACATCTGCTTGCTCAACCTCAGTGGAATGGGGCAGAGTATAAAACCTGTATGTTGAGATAAAACAGCTTAACAACTGAAAAATAAAGTGAAATACAATAGTAATGGTAAATAATAGTAGTGATAATAAAAAGGGAAAAAAACAATGCATGTGCAGTGATGTACAGTGCAATTGCTCACCATCCACTGATTGATGCCAGATCCCCCTTCCCAAACCCAGATCAGCTGCCCTTCTGGGTAACTCTCCCCCAGTTTATATATTGGGCATGACATTCTATGGTGTGAAATATCCCTTTGGTCAGTTTGGGTCACTGGTTCCAGCTATGCTCCCTCCTAGTTTCTTTTTGTGTACCTCCTCACTGGCAGAGCATGAGAGAAAAAGAAAGTTCTTGACTTAGGACAAACATGACTTAGCAATAAACCAAAACTTCAGCATGTTATCAATATCATTCTCATTCCAAATCCAAACCACAGCACTATAGCAGCTACTGAGAAGAAATTAGCTCTACCCTAGCTGAAACAAGGACAGAACAATAGAAAGTTTCTTTAATATCAATTCTACTAAACCCGTCACTGATTCAGTACTTCATTCCTTAAAATTTCATACAAAATATATTTATTATACATGTTAATTATATATTACTGGAAACTCCATGCATGCATATAAGCAGTGTGGTAGTCTACTGTAAACTTTTCTTTAATTATTCCCATTTGACAGCTTTTAAACTCAGAGTAGACCATAAGACTTTAAGTTATTCAGAAGGTGTTTATTGAGGCCTTATTGTATTTTCACTGTTAACAATGGTAAAACTCTCCCGACTTTAGTGATAGATGAAAAGTCACTTTCCTTTGAAATAACCCCTCTCTTGATGTTAAAATCTAATTAGGAAAATTTATTTCACTATACTGTATATTTCAGTCAATTGCTACAGCAAAACTATCAGCATGGATCCTAAATGTTCGAGAATCCCTTTTCTCTAAGTTTTGTTAAAACCTGTGAAACTTCCCTAGATCATCTGCTGTTCTTCACAGTGATTAAATGTAGACATTTTCTTATGGATTTCTTTTGTGGTGGTTACTCTTTTAACATTCTGCTATCAAAAGACATTGCAGAAAGAGTTTGTGCTACTCTTTTTCTTAGGTAATGTCATTGCTGCATGCTGCTTATTTCTCCTGCAGCGCTCAATTCGTTTTTCATCTTCAGGAGGTTTTGCTCCCCTCCAACTCTGTGCATAAGTTTGTCTACAACCTGTAATTTCTATTGTTTTTGTTTGTGGGCCATGAATTTTGGCTTTGAAACTGATATTTAAGTCTAAGAAACCTTCCATTTTAACCTATATTCAGATTTTTAATGATGAAGTTACAGTGATAAAGATCCTTGAGTGACTACATCAATTGATTCAGACAGGATAACCTTCAGGTTATCTACAGATTTAACTACATCTGTTTAGAAGTTCACTTTTTCTTAGACAGGTTTCAGGTTTTATAACCTCAAAATCTCTGAGCTGTCTTTATGAGTTATATACTCAATTTCCACTGCTGTCTTTCAAAATCCAGTAGTAAGTTATATGACAGCTGTATTTTTTGAACTGATATTTAAGAAGTTATTTTTCTTCCAGTTTTCTAACAACTAAATCTATTGGATGTAAATTCTCAAAGAAAATCACTGATCTTTCCCTCTAATCCCTATTCCCTCTCAAAACTGCACAATTTCTATTGAATTTCTATTAAACCTTTTTGGCAGTAAGTGGACTTTCTCTATGCCTTTTTTGTTACTGTATTTTTCCATTGATAAGTAGCCTTCAAAAGACTCATTATGAAAGTAACCAGCACCTTGAGGTAGTAATGCAATGTTTACTTTTTTCAATCCTTATTATTGTTCCTATTGGGTTTAGAAAGAAGAACACACTGGCATATGTACCAAATCTTCCCATTAACCAGAGTTGCTCTTCACAGTATTTAGAGAATTTTGTGACTCAGACCTTTTATTTTATGCTCTTATCAAAACAAACCTAGGAAAAACATATTTTTTAGTTCTGCAGCTTCAATATCCAAGGACTCCCAGTAGGAAAAAGAGTAGACTGCTTTGATGTTTTTAAAGGTAAATTCGTTTTCTTTAGTTTGTCTAAAAAAGAAGGAAAAAAAATTAAAAAGGCAAAAACAAACAAGCATATTAAAGCATATTTGTTGCAGTTTGTCATTAAAAAAGCAAAAGTTAAACTTTTAAGAGTTGAAAGTACCCAGGAATCAAAAAATTGCTATATTGATTTCTTAAAGACTGCTCAATAAATGTTTCATCCATTTATATTTGGCTACATTTTCAAGGACTTATTTGAAGATTAAGAATCGAATGCCACTGTTACAGATAAAAAGCTTAAACCATTCTCTGAATTCCACTTCAATAACTTTCCTATTTCCATATTTGTTTTTCCTTGGCTCAATGTCTGTGGCAATTATACTATTTAGAGAAATTTGCTACTACAGACACAAGAAGTGAATAACAAACTTCAGGTGTTAATGCATTCAGCTGTAAGGATTTTCATGATGTCACCGTATCTGTCAGGTTTGAAAATCTTGACAGAGGAAACTTTAGGAGAACGTCTTTTTTCAAATTTTTTTTTTCTTTGGTTTTCACTTTTACATAAACTAGAAAATATAGTAAAGTCTGCCCTGAAACAGAGTATTCACTATAGCTTAGAACAGCTTAGAAGATATCTGCTGCTAGAAAGTTCTTATGTCTTACTTATTGTAGAGGCGTGAAAAGCACGACAGAGGTGAGTCATGTTCCATGTCTTCTTATATAATTATACTGCATGATAATAATATATGTTTTTATTATTATGACTAAGCCATGTATGTTTTATTTAAGTAATACATCTATTTTTTAAAAATTGTATCAGAAATATAGCTCAATGTCTTGGCAAGGAATCACAGACAGCCCTCAAATTCTGCTGACTGAGTTGGGTGAATTTGACTTCATGGAAATTATTACTCAAGAATCCAGAAGAAGTTTTTACATCAGGAAAAAGATATGTGGGGTTTTTTTATGACATTAAGGACTATGTGATTACACCACTTGAAAGACCCTGAATCACTTATACTCAGCCCACAGAAAGATAATCCTTTTCTCTTTATTTACAGGAAAAAGGCAGTTCTAGAACTCAATATTAGAAAATATCATGAGAAAACATATTTATCAACAAATTTTTAAAGTGACGTATCTAGGAAAATATGTTCTAATGCGTGATTCAACACAGGAAGTCAGCTGGAGCAACCAGAAAACTGCAGCTGAAATGCAAAGACTAAATTTATTTCATTACATTGCTAAGTGGAGGATCCTAAAGCAACAACCCAGCAGAGACGCACAAGCAGGAATGCAGGCAGGTTCAGGTTTAGTCCAATATTAGCAGGCAGCAGGCCTGCTCTTTGCACTAATTTGTCAAGGGCCTGGACACAAGTAGTTTTACTACCACTCTGTGACCTCCCATGTGCTTTTATGACGTTTGACCTTTGATCTTCTCTCTCCCAAAACAGGGAGCTCAAGCACATCCGTGAGAGTGTCTCCGAGTCTTTCCAAACACCTACGTTATCTCTACACAGAGATCGTACTTCTCAAAACAGACAGATGGTAAACAGCACTTAGCATAATATATGGGGTTCCCCACACTGATGATATTCTCCAGGACTTGGCATTCCCATCTGCTAAGTCACTTGAGCGAATCTATCATCCTCCTCATCTTTCTTCTGCTTTTAACCATTTCCTCCCAGCATCTGAGAATGGCAGGAAAGTGCGATGTTCAATCATAAAACAAACAACAATACTCTGAATTTCTCACTCATCTCGAAGCTCTGCATACACTGCTAGAAGCTGCCCCAGGGCAGTTTGGTAGGTCTCAGGTGGTTGCAAAGAAGGTATATGGAAAGAATTCTGTGAGAATGAGCACAAAAGTGGCAAAGGATAGCAAAGACCTTGAATGTGCCAAACACTGGGTAGAACAACATGCTTGTTCTGGGTTTTTTTCATTCTTGTCTAAGAAAGGGGTATTTAGGTATTATCAGGGGCAGGATACTGCTGATTTTTGGCCCAGGCCATTGTTGTTGTTTTTAAAACCTCAGACTCTTATGGCATTTCCAACAAATATTTTTTTTACATTGCCAGTGCTTAAGGTTTTATTCCCACTGCAACAAACTCTGAATCTCAAAGTGCAAGCTATATAAACTCAAAATCTTCTCCCTTTATTATACCATAAATCTGCAGTGAATATGGAGGGGAAGAATAATACATATACATTTCATAATCTACTGTCTTTCTCTCTTAAATCTTATAATACAAACCTTGATTAAAATGTGGAATTCAGATACTAAATGTGGCAGTTAAAAATATTTTCAAAAGATGGAAAAACAAGTATATAAAAATAATTTTGTATGAAGCACATTATGGTCCTGATCCTTCTTTTCATTTTACTCAATACTAATATTCTACAGACTTCAACAGAAGCGGGATCAAACCTCTCAAGAGCAGTGGCATTTTGATATATTACACTAATACATCACCCTATGCAGCTCCTTGATGATGTATTGCACTAGTGCTTTATCAAAGTGTCATTGCTCTGATGAAGGCATAGCACCTTCTAGCAAAGGCCTGTAATGAAAAGTTATGTTGTAGAAGAGGTTATGTTATGTTATATGCTAAGCTATGTTTTAGGCTGGTATAAGGAATAATATCAGACAAAGAGAGACTAGGTTCTAGGATTGAGTGGCAGAGGTGGATATGCCCAGTGATCAGACAAAATTCACATAATAAAGTTCCCATAGGACTTTGGACTGCTAATGTAGTGCTGTTTGAAATTTTTTGTCCTTTACTTTTCTTCAGTATCTTGATTTTTGCTTTTGATAAAAACAACTAAAATATGAAAAGCAGTGTTGAATATTTTCCCTCAAAAATGATGTCTAGGTAAAGAAGAATTATTAGGTAAAGGAGAAACATTTGGCTCAATCATTTTTCTCAAATCATCAAGACACTTTGTTGACTGGGAAGACAGAAAAGTGAAACTGACTGCACTAAATAGTTTGATACAACTGTTAAACCTTCACCAACTTTCTCAAATTTTCTTACTCATATTGTACATAAAAATCTAAAAAAATGTAAAAGATCACAGTATGGTCAACAGCAAAGATAGCAAAACCATTCAGCATAGCTCTAAAGCATATTTCCATTGCAATGTAGGTGCCAAATAAACATCTAAGTAATCATATAATGTCAAAAATGCACAATCTGCTAAAATGAAAATAGCATATTTGATGAGAGATGTATTACAAGTATCTAACACTATCCCTATTGTTACAATTCAGAATACAAAAGAAGGAAGTGTGACTAATGATAGACAGTATTTTCAAAGTTTCAATCTACCTGGAAGCCCATGTAAGACCTGGTTCTGCTATCGTTATGCACACTGATTTCTGCTTTATTTGAGTAGTAAAAATCTATTCATCCTGGGGTTTTTACTGTTATTTGAAAATAATGGTACTAATGCCAGAATTCAGAAAGGATACAGTCACATCTAAATGTAATTGAAAGCTAGGTAATACTTTACCTCAATTTAGATTAGGTGTTTGTGAGCTCTGTTTGCTTAAGAAATATAAAAATCACTTTTGGTATAAAGATGGATTTTTTTTGCTTGTTTTTAGGACACCTCAACTATACTGCTTTGCATATTATGAATGTGTTTGATGCTTTCTGTTCTAACAGCTTTTCCTGAATTGCAATGTTTTATAAGGAAGCAAGATATAAACTGGATAAGCCGTTACTGGACAGGCCTTGATAAAGTCTTTTCTAAGACTGCAACTTAAAGAGCTAGACCCCAGGACCTTGCCCATCCTTCAGCAATGGCAGGGGAAATATAAGTACAAAAAGGTATGATCTGTATGTTTCTATTTATTTATGAAGATTTTCCTTTATATTTTCTTGAAAAAATTATTGTATTCCATGAAAACATATTTGTTATCCCAGAAGTACTACTAGGAGACATGGATTTGTTTAACTATTTACACCTTACTTAAAATATATAAATAAATAAAATAGGCTTACATAAATCAAATAAGTGATAATTATTTATCATGTGTAGGTTTCAGTTAGCCTACCTTTTCTGCATTTGTAGGATTTTGCTAAATATACTGTTCTAATGACACCTGTCAGAGTATACTTCAGATACTATCCTGATTTGTGTATGTTGATGTACACTAGATTTAGCCTAATTTTATCAGACTTCTCGGAACTATTTAATTACCTTTTTTTTTTTAATATCTAGTATCTTACCATTTACTACTTATTGCTAAAGGAGATTTTGTTATTAAGAAGCAATGTGAAAAGCCAAGAACGAGACTTCTAACAGTAGTTAACATGTAAGTACAAAGGAACACTGATGTTGCAGAAGATCATAATTTTTACTGTACATCCCAAAGACATTCATGAAAATATGAAATGTTGAACATTCCCAACTCTCTTTGAAATAGTAGAACTTTAGAGGATTAATAGTCTTATTATGGTGAAATACAGGAAATATTATTACTTGCCAAAATATCATGATTTGCCAAAGTATCAAATTTGTCATCTATGGGTAGACACATTGCAGTTCCTGTGCATGTTTCATTAGCTCAATACTACGTTTACAAATAGGTGAAAACAGTGAAAAACTAAATAAGTAGCATTTATCATGGGCTCTATCAAGTTCAAATGTGTGCTACCACAGTGCACTGTAGGTTCATATTTACTGAAAATCAATTTCCTCTTCTACTGACAAGTACCAAATAAACACCATTATGGTCCAGCACTTGTAGCATTTATTAATTTTTACTTGACATTTGTAACAAGCAAACACTGATCTATTTTATAGCTATAGTTAACTTTTCCTCCATTACACTAGTTTGTGTTAGTCATTGTTAGCAATGTTCAGTAATAGCCTGAAAGACCTTCCTATATTAACATAGCTGCAAAAGCCGATTCACTCAGTATTGTACAATAATAGGTTAGATTTTAGTGTATGTCAACTGCAATGCATGTGATAATAAAAACTGATCTCAATTTTCAATTTGGTTTGTTATAGTACTGGATAAGAGGAAAAGTAAGTCAAGTGTTTTTCTTGTCCTTTCCCTAAACTTCTTTTCTCTTCCTCGTTCATTCTTTGGCTGGAAAGAAGCTTTCCACTTCTGCATCATGTTATATATTCTGTTCTACCATAGGCCTTTCATTGCCACCACACAGAAATTACGATCACATCTTCTCCATTTTATACTTCTTCCTCTCCTTGCCTGTACTATTTGTATTCTGATTATAAACCTGAGAAGAAGAATAACACAAGACATAATGCCTTTCCTCTGATAAATATTTTTCAACTTTGTGTTTTGCAGTTTAAATGTCATTTTTACACTAACTAATGTTTCATGGCAGAAAAATTTTTAAAATTTTAAAATATAGTAAAATAAAATAAAAACCATATTAAACAAATTTGTATGGAAACAAGCATTTATCTCTGAAAATCTGAGTTAGACGTGGCAAGTTAACTTTCTTGCTTTTGCAAAAATTGTATTGAGTTGGGCTATTGAGACATAATTGAATAAAAGATTATTTTGACACTGAAACAAACATAACTGTGTAAATTGGATTCTCCAATAACTTTATGTTCTTCATTTGATGAGCTTAGATTCCTACATGCATCAAGAAGCCTGTCCAGACTGTGACGTGGCCAGAGAGAGGCAGAGTGAGGCGCAGCACCAGTTGTGAGGGGCAGTTCAGGGTAAGGTTGGTCACAGCCATTAATGCAATGGTGAACTCAGAACTGACATTTTTCAATATGCTTCATAAGAAGCAATACTTTAAAAGTTTGCTTTTATGACAATCTCCTGCTAATGCTCAGTCATCTACAAAAAGACACCCCATTGCTTTCAGCTATCCAAGGGTGAGATCTGATTTACACAGGTGATCTTGGTAAAGACAAAATTACTTCCTGCAAATATTTTCTCTACACGTGTAAGCTCTAATGGATTGACAGTGACCTTCCCTTCCCCACTGAGTTGGTGGCTGCTTGCATATTTTAACTCAGCCTACTTTTCACTTGAAAAAAAGAGTTGACAGAGAAAGTCAGTATTTTGGGTTGTGTCTGTCACAGTATGAAATGTGACAGTTATCAAATAGCCCTGTAGGAAAAGAGCAAATTTTTCATATATAAAATCACTTGGCTTTTATGTACCCGAGCTGACAGACAAGAGTGGTTATAGATATTTACATCCGTGTGAGCACATAGATCTCCTTTCTAAGCAGGGTCATATAAGGTAATATCAGAGTAAGAATCATCACTGCAAATCATTCTAAAATGTCTTTTTATTAATTATAGATTCAATGACTATAAAACCATAATCATTCATACCCAAAGCTTGAATAATACAAGTGATAGTGATTCCATGAATTGATTTCTGTGTAAATTAGAATTACACCTTTTGGAAAATTCTGATTTCACACCCTGAAAATATGTTAATAGCTTAGGGTAGCTTTTCAATTCACTAGAAGTTGCAACCAGTATTAAAGATATTCATATCAAAACATTTTTTTTAGTGGTTGAAACCCTGATTTCTGTGGATTACTTTTATATTGTGCTCATTTCTTCCTACTTAGTAAGACTGGCAAAACTTCAGATGCAAATTTATTCTGTTTTGCACATAGTTTTTCTACATAATATGAAATCATGCAACACTAATGTTTTACATAAAATGATGCACTTATTTATCAGCATATCATTTAACAAGTATTTAACAGAACTCTAATTTAAAAATGTCAGACATTCCTCCTTCAGCACAGAAAAAAATTGAAATATATTTTTATCTACACATATTTGGAAGGCCTACAAATTTCAAATTAATTTAGAGAAAATCTTCAGAAATTAAAAAAAAATATGAAGAAAACTATTCGAGGTTTGTTTAACCTGATCTGACACATTTCCTTTTTTCCCCCCTAACTGACTACATTCAGCTCTTACCACTACTGAATTGCTATAGAATTATATTTTCTGGTTACTCGGAGCCCGGTGTCAACCCCACTACTGAGAGAGCATGTCTGTAAAGGGACACAACCTTCTGATGATAAATTTTACTTTTATTTCCTGGAAATTTCTTGAAGTCAACTGTGTAGTCCTTCAGAATACAGCTGCATCCATTCAGGATGGCTCACTGCAGCCACAAATTCTCCATGGTTATCCTCACAGATTCATACCATGCTCATTACTACAAGTGAGAATTCATCACTGTTTCTCAAGAAAAAACAATCCTAATGATACCAATGCAAACTTCAAAACAAATGAAAAAAGATTTCTAATTACACTTCTTGCGTGAAATGCTTTGAATCATATTCCATAGGTGAATTATTTATTTATTTCCTTAATTAGAAATAAAGGTGATCAGTACTATATAGGAGGCACTTTTGACAGAATAATACTAAATGGTTCTGAAAATTTGGGTTAGCAGGACATGTGCTATGTTACTTACATATTTTAAGTAGCAGTACTATGGTACTACTTTAAATAAGCTTGTATGGTGTTATGGTTTTAATAAGCTCATTACTAAACTGAGAAAGAATATAATTAAAAGCAGTGGAATTCATGATACTTATTACTAGTACAGTATTGTGTCTCAAAAAAAAAATTAGGCTTAAAAACTGCATTGATATGTATTTGTTTAATTATTATTATTTCTTTTTCTCAATTCTTGTGATGATACATTCTCCTTCTCCTTCTGTCTTTTAGTTTTTCTTGGTTCATTTTTTGGTTGTTTTTTTTTTTCCTTCCCCCCTAAGAAATCTGTAGGGCCAGTCTTTTCTACCCATTATATTTCCACAGCTGATCAGAACATCAACTATTTAGTAAATTTCTACAGCAACTCATAATGAACAGACAAACAGATGACTGAAGTCTGATGAATTACCTACCAGAGTGTGGATAGTTCTCACTTCATAAACAAATAGCACATAAAAAGGATCAGTAATTCATGTCATTATGTGGCTTAAAATTTAATAACATGCAACTCAATGAAATAAATATCTGTTACTTTTTGAAAATGTATCAACAGTCATCTTTCAGGAAGTGGATTTCAGTGAAAAAAACCCATTAACTTTAAAAGTTAATGTTTAATGTATACAACAACTGAGTGAATAAGATAGCAAATTGGCTAAGTACTATAAAGTACTCAGAATGGTTGCTTGCATCCTCCAGGTGGGGATTTGGTTCTTGTATAGGGAGGTTTAGGTGAAATAGGGACTCAGACTTCTGTCCCCAAATTTTGTGTACTCAAGGAAATTAATAGTTTAAAGGAAGAGGAACGCATGCTATACATTCCACAGCCACAGCTGCAAATGCTGGACTATAGCATTTAAGTATTCAACTCTCAAAGCATCATGCTCTTTTCAGTGTTTGACACTTTCTCCTTACTTCTCCCATTAGACCTTTCCAAAGCCCTTGTATCTTTATGTGCCAGTAGAGTATGTGCCTTGTGCCACAGGGTTATTTTCTGGTGCAGACCCTGATCAGAAGGAAGCACTCTTTTTCATATTTTTGTCAAAAAAATAACCATCTTTTTCTGGATTTACTGGTTTTTAAAACCAATTTGTAACTTAACATATTAAAAGAAGAGTAACTGCCTTTATCCTCTGACCATGTACATATCCGTTTATTTTAGGATGTTTTGCTAAACTGTTGTCAAAAATTGAGTTGCAAGTTCAGTGTCTAAGGTAGGTGGACTAAAATCCCACCAAAACCCCTCCAAATTCCCTAAGACCAAGTAGATAATTAACACCAAAAAACACATAAGAAAATAGTAGGAAATTAGGAAAAACATATTAATACATGCAAAGTAGATAAATAGCTACCAAATTAATGAAGTCATATATAATGTAAGAGTTGGACTCAATGATCCTTGTGGGTCTCTTCCAACTCTGCATATTCTGTGATTCTGTGATTATCTTGCCTCATAATTTTTTACTCGATCTTTTGTGACCATATAAACATTCCCATAGCAACCACTTGTGATACTATAAATAAAGGTTTATAGCTTAAGGAGAAATAAGCCATGCATAGAGATCACCTTCAGAACAGAAATTATACTTTTACACAAATATGTTTAGTATACCAATAAAAATATGAAAGATCCGAAAATCAATAAGAAATTATTTGGATTTCTCCTGCTGTTGTCTCTCCCCAGTCAGGTCAGAAATGAGCAATAACTATTCAAAGTTTTCAAATAGTCTTGAAAAGTCCTAAAACACCAGAAAAATATAATAATAATTTCACACCATACATTTATTTCACATCAAAATGTCCATGAGGTGAATTTAATTCTCATGTTAAGCTTTGACATTTAAAACAGATCTAGATAGCACTTAGGATTTTTGTGAACTGATTTTCTTTAGAACAGGAGAGTTCTAATAACCCCTTAAATAAGCTAAAAGTAATTTAGTGCAATTTAAGTGTATTCAGCTCTGTAGCTACATCTTGATTAAACTTATTGTAGGTCTAAGTATAATCACATGTTGATTTTTTCTTCTCTATCTCTTTAGAGTTAAGGTTCAGTTGCATTATTTCTATCAGCTTACACTTGAGAAACACATCACAAGTTAACATTATATTTCCCTAGATTTTATTTACAAGGTTATGATTCAGAACAGAAAAACACAAAGAAATTCTCCTAATTCTATGAAACATCACTACATTACAATAGAGTAATGAAAAGCTATTATGCTTCAGTTTGGTCTGTACACTCAAGCTCCCTAAAGAAATGGGTTGCTGAATTGATTATAATTTGTGTGGAATTGACTGTACATGCATCTTAAGCAATTTTCTACAAAATTATACAAAACTGGAACATCACCATAGCAATATTCTATTGTATACAATTGAAACTAAATATTATAATCTTACATAGTAACTTGTTTGATATGTATTACAGTCTGTAAAATCCTGTCTTAGTGACATGAATTTTTAAAAAGAGTGCACATGTTTATGCAAAATAAATTTTGTAGAATTTGCTAGGAATGCAATAAAAGTCCAAGGAAGTTCAAATGAGTGAAAAAAAAAAAAAAGTGAAAACACTTTAAGGTAATGTGTTTAAGGGCAGTAGTAGAGAAGATGAGGTCAATTTTATTGCTCTCTTCCAGGAGCATGGTTCTTTTTCTCCAGGTCTCAAAAGAACCTAGCAGTGCTTTGTACGGATGCACCCAGCATTTCAGGGCCAGCTGCAAGACCTTAACCACACATTTCAAGTAAGAATTATGAAAAGGTTCATTCAGTCCCCAAGATCTAGCATACTGAAGACTTTTTAAAGTTAGTAGTTTGCTTCTAGCCACTAAAAAAATTCTTAAATAGGAGCTCTTCCATAATCCCAAAATAGAAAGTCAACAATACTTCAGCTCACTTCAAACCATCTGTTTACACTCATTTCTATCACAAACTTCTCAGTCATTTGCATTTTGCCCAAGCTGTCAGTTCTGCCTTTGCCAGTGTTAAATAACATCCCACAGTTGTGGTAGTTCTTTTCAGTCATAGTGCTAGAATAAATTTTCAACAACAGAAGGAATGTCTTAGAATATCTTAAATTAAGCTAAAATTATGTAAAAAACAAAAATGTGCTGTTAGACTATATTGTTCAATAAACCATTTTTTAAATTTGTGTTATTATCAATATACAAGTATATTAAAAATATACAATGCAAATACAGACTTTTTTAGTATAAGTTTGCCATGTAAATAATGCTAGCGGTAGTCTGCTCAAAACATGAATTTATAATTTCCCCCCAGCTTGTTAGAAAAAGAGCTCCATTACAGTTATGAGCTATATATGACTCTAAGATCATTAGCATCTAAAAATAGATTAAAATATCCTATCTTTCTGGTTTAATTTTTTAAGCAGTTTCCCAGTATTCCTCACGGGGATATTCTACTTAAAAAGAAAAAAAAAAACAACACATGAAGCAATGAAAACCCTCATATCAGAAAATCTCATATTCTTTTTCCATGTATTTTCAAAAATATCTCCTCCCTTTTGACTTCAGAATTCAGAATGCTGGAGTATGTTGTACTACTTTTCAGTGTTATTAATGTACCCTTATGCATAATGTGGAGTGAAAACAGGACTTAAAAGAAATAAAGAAAGAGAAATAGAGAAAAATGACCCAATATTAAAGAAAAATGCTTTGCTGGTCACTTAATAGCAACAGGTCTCATGAAGATTATTTAAAAAGAACTGGTCATTGACCAGGGTTTTTTGCTGTAGATCTCTGTAACTTGGGGGTGATAATATCAGGGCTCAAAGCTGATAAACACAGAAAGTTGTGCACAGAAATATTTGTCTTAATAACTAAATTTAAAAATTGACAAACTTGAATGGATTTATAATGTAGTCAAATATGTTTTCTCATTCATGTTTCATCTACCATCTGTTGTCTACAGTAATTTAAGGATTATAGAATCAAGTCGATACATTTGGCTGTATTCATTTAAAATCCAAATCACTAAGAAATGAGAGAATTCTTTATTTTTTCCTTTCTCAAAACATGATCTAAAAAAGCACCAAATCCCTCTTCATAACAAGTTCTGAATTGCCGGCTGAAGCAAATAATTTCTTATGTAGATAACAGACTGGCAGAGACAGCCGCAATGCAGTTTCTCAGCACCGCCTTACTAGTGTGTGTTTGATCTCACAAGTACCTCTTTTGGGAAAAGAGCTCACTCCATTTCTATTAATGATAAATTTTGCCATTCTAAAGATTTTCCTGACATAGATGGTTCTTACTGTGGTGGTGGTTTAAGGAAAACAATACTGATAACATATATCAGCATACATCTAGAATAACTTAGTTGGTTTCAGTGCTGTTATTTCATGCTTCAACAACAGAACAAAGATATGGTTTAAAGAAACACACTGTAGGAGAATGTAAGCCAGATATGTATGAGATTTTAAAAGATTTTAACAAAGGGATAAAAAAGTGAGAATAGAGAATATAAAAGACAGCAAATACTCAAAAAAACAATGAGGTATCACACTTTGTTCTTGACTCTTTCAGAAATCAGTAAAAAATTCCCCTGTACATCTAGTCATGAGTAGTAAACTGTTGTCAGAAGCAGTCTGATGGTCTAAGGAGGTAATGTGAAGAATCTTACACTGTGTGGCCTATGTTAGCAGGCTGCTGCATCTCCTCAGAACTAGATACCCAAAATTTTTAAAGATTTAGATGTTTAAGTATCAAACAACTACAGCATTTTTTAGCTTCATTTTGGACTTTCATAAACTGAAACTGAATAGCCAACAAACCTGGAAAATTATCTTTCCATTTATATGCAGTCATAATTAACATACTTTGAGGATCAGGAAGAAGGTATTTGGAAGGTCTTAGAGGTTTAATTTTTTCCATGTTAGGGCAAATGGTAGTCTGGGTGAACAAAATTTAATTTTGATTCCAACAGTGGTCTGTTTGTGATTTATAAAAAACTCTAACTCAATTTCTACTTGCTTTAAAAACAAAGCAGAGAAAATTTTTTGGCAGGTAGGATTCTGTTTTGAAGCTTTGAAAAACTGTTGTCTTCTGCAGGTACTGTTCTGTAGTCTCTTATCTAAGCATGTTGTTTTTTAATGATAGAAACAACATTGAGAGCTTTTTCTTTTCTGGTTACAAATATCTCTTTAAATTTTAGGAACCAGAAATCAGTCTTCAGTTTCAAGGTAAAAAATTATATCTAGTTTCAGTGAAAAGAAAGACATACAGAAGTCAGTGGTTAGTGCATTCACAAAGTTATAACAACATGGGTATAACAGATATCTAGACGGAGATATTATCTTTTATTAAATCAGCTGTCATGTTGGAAAAATTAGCTAAGCTTTCCGACTCACAAGTCCTTCTTCAGATCTGAACGAAAAGCTCTCTGAAGGAAAGAAGCAGCTTGAAAAACACTGATTATACTTTGGTTAGCTCTGCACCAACTAAACTAGCTATCAAATATTCTTCAGATCTTAATAAAGTCTTTAACAGAAAGATCATTTTCCCAAATTAATCTATTTCTTACACTGCCCCACCAGCAAGTAGCCTAGGGGCTCACAAGAAGTTGGGAGGGGACACAGCTGATCTCAACTGGCCTAGGAGATACCCCATACAATGTCATGCTCAGCAATAAAACCTGGGGAAAGAAGGAAAAAGTGGGGGATGTTTAGAGTGATGGTATTTGTCTTCCCAAGTGCCTTTTTACATATGATGAAGACCTGCTTTCCTGGTAATGGTTGAGCATCCTGTTGCCAACAGGAAGTATTGAATGCATTGGTTTATTTTGCTCCATGATTTTCCTTTAGCTATTAAACTGCCTTTATCTCAACCCACAACTTTTCTCACTTTTTCTCTTCTGATTTTTTCCCCCATTCCACTGTGGGAGAAGCGATAAAACGTCTGTATAAGGCTGAGCTATCTACTGGGGTAGACACAGCAACAGTATTTTTTTTCTTATCTAGATGCCGATCTAATAAAATACATTTCTTCCATCTAGGTTACTTGTTTTGGGAAATAAATGACATCACAGAAAAATACTGAACATTCCCCAGATGCCATTAGGGTTTAAAGTGAAGATTGTTAAGCTCCAGTGATGGCTGTGTCCTCTCCCAGAGTTACTGATTCTTTCACACAAAAACACATAGTGAGGAAAAATTATAAGAGGTGATGGAAGATCCACCCACTCCAGGACATTAGGGAGATGCAAGTAAACTCTGGGGAAATGTCTTTTTGTTGTTTTCTACAAATACTGCTATGGTGACTGTTTTCTACAAATACTGCTATGGTGACATTTTTCTCCATCGTTTATTATCACAGAATCACAGAATTTGCTGAGTTGGAAGGGACCCAAAAGGATCATCGAGTCAGCTCCTGGCCCTGAATAGGACCATCCCCAAGAGTCACACCATGCACCTGAGAGTATTGTCCAAATGCTTCTTGAATTCTGTCAGGCTCGGTGCTGTGACTACTTCCCTGGGGAGCCTGTTCTAGTGTCCAACCACCCTCTGGGTGAAGAACTTTTTTTCTAATTTCCAACCTAAACCTCCCTGACACAATCTCAGGCCATTCACTCAGGTCCTGTCACAGGTCACCCCAGAGAAGAGATCAGTGGCCATCCCTCCTCTTCCCCTCAAGAGGAAGTCGTAGAGTGGGATGAGGTCTCCCCTCAGTCTTCTCTTCTCCAGACTGAACAGACCAAGTGCCCTCAGCTGCTCCTCATACAGCTTCCCCTCAAGGCCCTTCACCATCTTTGCTGTCCTCCTTTGGACACTCTCTAAGAGCTTAATATCTTTCTTATAGTGTGGCACCCAAAACTGCACACAATAGTCAAGGCGATGTCACTCCAGCGCAGAACAGAGGAGGACAGTCACCTCCCTCAACCAACTGGCAAGACTTTGCCTGACAGCTCCCAGGATATAGTTGTCCCTCCTGGCTGCCAGGGCACTGCTCACTCACACCAACTTGAAATGATCAAAACATTGCAAGTGAAGTAAAAAATAACATTAAGTAAAATAAAACAAATTCTAAAAATGATCAGTAATTAGAGGAAAGGATTGAAAACCCACAAAAAGTATTAGCAGGAAGAGGAGTTGATGGCCATTATGAAAAAGATTTTAAAGAAAAAGAAATAAATTAAAATTCATCTTCCAGAAAATTGAGTTCATACCTACAAATCTACAGAGGGTGGGAGCAAGGACAAGTAGCCTGGGAGGAATACATAGAAATTATCTGGTCAGCCAGGGATCAAGTTATGAAAGCTAAAGCCTTGAGAGAATTAAACGTGGCCAAAACCAGCAAGGGCAACAAGAAATACTTCTATCGGTGTACTGGTGACAAAATGAAAACTAGGGAAAATGTGGGCTCTCTCTGAAAGGAAACAGGAGAGCTGTTTACTCAGGACATGGAAAAGAATGAGGTACTCCAAGATGTTTTTTGTCTCAGTCTTCACCAGCAAGTGTTCCAGCCACATCACCCAAGTTGTAGAAGGTGAAAGTGGTGATTGGGAGAATGAAGAACCACCTCTTGCGGGAGAAGACCAGGTTTGAGAACATCCAAGGAACCTTGGCTATTGGCTCTTGGAGGCTATTGGTCCTGACAAGATACACCCACAGGTCCTGAGGGAACTGGCCAAGGAAGTGGCTAGGCTAGGGAGCTACAGGCTGGTCAGTCTCATCTCTGCGCCTGGCAAGATCATGCAGCAGATTCTACTGCATGCCTATCAAATTTGGTGTCCTTCTATGACAGAGTTACAGCACTGGTGGAGGAGGGAAAACCTACTGGCAGTAAAAATGAAATAAGTAGTACTTTAAATGAAAGTGAATACTCTTTTTCTTTCTTTATTTTCAGCCTTTTTGTAGCAGTCACAATCAGAGATAGTACTAGCAGATGATCTATGCCAGTACAGTCATGTGCAGTATATACAATCATGGACAGGGTTAAATCGAGGCATCATGTTTTTCCTCTGAAAAGTAATTTCAAATAAAGGTGAAATACCATTAAAATACATAGGTGAAAATGTTAAGATATTGCTAAATTTTCTTGATAATAACTATACTAATATTTTGATAAATCCAATAATAATCTTATTGTTATTCTGTGAAAGGATTGAGTGAATCAAGAAAAAATAAGCATCACTTTAGGAATGTGATAGAAAGTAAAATGTATTATAGATAAAGCAGTTGAATATGAGCAGAATTAAGAAAGTAAGAAGTAAGAAAAAAGGATGGGCACTGTTTTTCATTAATAGAAAGGTGTAGAGAGAATGATGATTAATAGAGGAAAAAACCACAGGAAACATGAGTAAGGAGTAAAATAACATATTAATTTTCCTTGATTAAGCCTAAAAGTGTTAGGCTACTTTTTTCAGTAAGAAAGCGAATAGTTCCTTACTACATTGTTTAAAAGATGCCTATACTCAGACTGAAGAAGACTTATAAGAGACTCAGTAGAAGTATTAGGTGAAAAAATTATTAAGATTTTGGAAACATAACCTAATGTAAGACCATGGGCCCCAAGCTACAAGCTCACCATAGGGGTTTTATTTTAAAAATATACAAGACTCCAACAATATCCATCCTCCAGATTATTAGAAGAGCCTTCAGTTCTTTTAACATCTCAAGAGAGAGCACATAGGAGAAAAGCTGCACACATTTTCTCAGAGGGTGCTTTTACTGGTGAACTTTAGAAAATAAGAATACTTGGTCAAAAGTTTAAAAGGTAACATCCAACCAAAACGAAGCATTCCACAAATTACTATTTTAGCACATGCTAGCCCGTACAGTTTAACAAAATCCAAACCATCCAATCTCAACCTACCCAAAATATTAAGAAAGGAGATTAGGATAAGAAAAGGTAAAGAAAGAGAGAGAAAAAGAGAATTATAGCTATCACAGGAGCCCTGTGAGAGTCCAGCTTCCACATGTCCAGCTGGCAGGGTCTGAACTCATGGAGAGCACATGCTGCTTTTATTTGCTTTGACCCCCCTGTGGCCACACTCCCCACCCTCAGGTAGGACTTCTGTTATGCCAGCCAATTCAGGGCTGGGTCAGGGGCTCTGAGGTGTGATATGGGCAGTGATCCTGGCAACCAGGGACTGATAGCTGCTTCCAGGAGACTTGCAGGGGCTGGCATATGGGGTAGGGCATTACCTCACATTGGTGAAATTCAACCCTTCTCCCCCAGTCCCTGCACTTGAGTTGGTCCAAGCCAATAATTAACATAATAATCCAGTGTCTCACACATAACTCCAGAGGGACCTGGACAAACTGGAGGAGTGGTCTATGGGATCTCTTGAGTTTCAGTATGGCCAAATTCAAGGTGCTGTTCCTGGGTCAGGGCAATCCCAGATATGAGTATAGACTGGGAGAAGAACTCATTGAGAACAGCACTGGGGAGAAGGACTTGGGCATCCACCTGCTCTGGTATGGGTCCTCCACTGCATCCTCCATAGGCTTCAGGTGCATCTCTGCTTCACCATGGACCTCCATGGGCTGCAGGGGGACAGCCTGCCTCACCATGGTCTTCTCCATGGGCTGCAGGAGAATCTCAACTCTAGTGCCTTGAGCACCTCCTCCTTTTTCCGCACTGACCTCGGTGTCTGCAGATTGTTTCTCTCACATATTCTCTCTCACTCTGCTCTCCAGCTGCTCAAGTGCAGCAGTTTTCTTCCCCTTGTTAAACCTCTTATCTCAGAGGCACTACTGCTGTTATTAATGAGCTCAACCTTGACCAGCCAAAGGACCCCCTTGGAGCCAATTGACATCGGCTCTGTCAGACATGGGGGAAGCTTCTGGCAGAAGTGACCCCTGTAGCCCCCCACTACCAAAACCTTGCCACTCAAACACAGTACACTTTGAAATTTAAAAAGAAGCAGAAAGTGGATCTTAGCTTTTGGGTTTTTTCAAAGATGAAGATTTGAGAATTTGGTCTTAGAACTTCAGAGATATTCACCTGATTTACAACTGTCATAAGAGTATGAAAAGTTATAACAATACATGTGCTTATTTTTTAATTACAATTGCCAGGGGAAAAAAGAAGAAATCAGGTTTTTGACAAATTAATTAAATAATGTTTAAATATTATTATTAATATATAAATATATTCCCCCTCAAAAGTTTAATATTACAAAAAATATCACTGAGTTTAGGTCATATAATTGATGTATAACTTTCCTACCTGAAATGCTTAATACAGGCAATACAGAGCATCTGGACCTTGTAATTGTAATTTTTGAAGTTTGTAATTTTTAGAGTCATGTGTGGGTCAGTGATCTGAACACCATCATTTACAGTGCACACACAATTAATCAGCTCATTAAATATGGAAAAGTCATGGTGAAAGCTAAAATACAGGTCACCTATTTATAAAAAAAACATTTTGCCCTTGAGTTGCTGATGTAGCAGCTCTTCCTACATTTTGTGTCTACCATCTGTGTAGAGTAAGTTTAGTATTGGGACTTAAAATGATAATCAATGTGTGTATATATTACGGAAAAGAGTTGAATTACAAAGACACATTTTATTTATTTTTAAATTACTCTAGGTAATGATTGAAAGACTAAATTGATAATTTTGAAGAGAAATCAACATAGCTCAACAGATTAATCAAAGTAAACATTGATAGTACTTTGGTTTGCACTTTATCAGTTTGATAAGATATGAGGGCTTATGATCCTCTGCCTTACTGTTAATTAATTAGATTTTGAGGAAGCCAGTAATGGTCACAAAACTAGGGACTTAATACTGCTCACAGTCAGACCCAAAGAGAAAGAGAAAACCTTGTCTTTAATGTGGCCTAGATAAATGGGCAACAGGGATTAGATACAGCAAAGGAAACTCTTAAACAATAGTCAAGGATGGTAAGCCCTAACCAGTAATCACAGGTTTCTGTGTAAGCACAAAATCTGTACGCAAATCCACATGGTGTTTCTAATTTGTCAAGCCAAAGTACAAGGAAGCCTTAGCATAAAGCTTATGTTTATCTATCTTAGAGTGCCTTATAAGTATTTATATTGACAAGTGGTGTCTCTCTGAGCACTAAGTCTTGATCAATGACATAGACTCAAGCAACCTCAGCAACTTTGCAGACGACACAAAGATAAGCAGTGTAGTTGACACAACAGACTGAAGGGATGCCATCCCAAGGGACCTGGACAAACTTGAAAAGTGGGCCCATGAAAATCCCATGAAGATCAACAAGTGCAAGTGCAAGGTGTTGCACCTGCTTGGAGGCAATCCCAGACATGAGTACAGACTGGGAGATGAACCCAATGAGAGCAGCCCAGTGGAGAATGTTCTTGTGGCTTAAAAATTGGACCTGAGCAAACAGTGTGCACTTGCAGCACAAAAAGTCAACATCATCCTGGACTGCATCAAGAGAGGACTGGCCAGTAGGTGGAGGTAGTTGATTCTGATTGTGAGACTCCACCACGAATCTCACACAAGAGTGGCAAGTGGACTCCTGGAGTCCTCAGCACACAAAAGATATGGATCTGTTAGAATGAGTCCAGAGAAAGAACATCCATGAAGATGATGAGAGGGCTAGAGCATCTATCCTATGAAGACAGGCTGAGAGACCTGGGGTCTGCATGGAGAAGAGAAGACTCTGGGAAAACTTCATTGTGGCCTTCCAGTGCGTAAAGGGAGTTTATAAAGAGGAAGAGTGACTTTTTACACAGGGTAGTTAGGCACGCAAAGAGGTTGCCCAGAAAGATTATGGACTCCTCATCACTGGAAGTGTTCAAGACCAGATTGGATGGGGCCATGAGCAACCTGATACAGTTGTTGCCACCCTTGCCTATGGCAGGGAGGTTGGAACTAGGTGATCTCTAAGGTCCCTTCCAACCCAAGCCTTTCTATGCACACATATGCACACATTTTAAATATAGCTCTAGAAATCTTAGGTCTAATTACACACAGGAAGATATTGTTAAAAGTATATTAATTCTAAAGATATTTCATATATCACAGGGTATTCAGACTGATTTGCATATGGATAGCAGAAGCTAACCCTTCTAACATAAGCTTAGAAGCAAGAATATAAACCAATAATTTCAAATAATGCTAGTAGAAATCATACTCCAAAGCTGGGAATCATACTGTGAATGCTTCAGAAGATTCATACCACATTTAAAGTATTAAACTGGGTCTTTATTTGTTTTCTATTGCTTTAGTGAGAAGGTATGTCTTCTAACCTTATTTGGTGAAAAAGATTTGGCAGGTTTTCAGAACTGTTAGATCTTTTATCATATTTTGTATATCTAAGCAGGCATTTTTGAGAGGAAGTGCTGGTTTTACCACTTTGTTGTCAGACTGTGCTGCATCTGCCATCTAATCATTAGAATGGTTTTCAAAAAGACTAAAGATAGTTCATCAAATAAGAAAAGAAAATACTAATTTCCATTAGAGGCAGTTGAAGGAAGAGGGAAAGGACATCATTATTGCAAATACTTTAGTGACCTTTTCTTTGTTTCATTTTCTACCAGCTGTGATGTCAATGAATAAATAGTCCTGAAAAATTTCACGAGTAGTTCTTATTGTTTTTAAATTAATTACTGTCATGATAAAACTATCAAGAGACAGGTTATTTAGGATGGAATCTATACCTGTTGTTTAATTTCTGTTTCATACTCTGCCAGGGATGTAACCTCCAGCTGGCTATGTGAAATGGAGCTTAAACCTCTTTTTGACTAAATGTAAGCAGACTATTTGGGGTTTATTTTTAATTTCTTAAATATTATCATTATGTTCTAGTTTGTTTCTGTTTCCTTCTTACTCCTAAATGAATTTTACATCTGTGATATTTCAAATTTTACTCCCAAAATAAGAGATAAATAACATAAAATGGTAAGGAAAGAGACTAATAGCTGAAAAATATTCTTCAGCAACATTATCAAACTGCTAAGTGGATAATAGACTCGAGTGTTAAGCATTTAGGAAGAGAACAACTCTTATCCTATGCTGTCTTCATACATATGAAGTTAATTTACCTTAGTAACACAGAAACAATTTTCTACAGCTTTTCCCTAGAAACTCAGTCTGCATACTTAAAACCGCCAAGGGTTTGGGGTTTGTTTTCTGAAGATTAATTCTGACACTGTCTGTTCAGTGATGAGATAGGAAAAAATTTAAAAAACAAGCTTTTGAAGATTTCCTCTGTTTTTGCGAAGTTCACATAAATCCAAATTCCATAGTTATATAAGCTGGTGATTTCTAGTGTTCTTGACTTCAGTAGAGCCACGCAGTTTTATAGCAGATAAAGACTGTAAGAGTTTGCACTCCTGTATTCTCCTTACTTAGAAAATAACATCTAAACTTTCCTTTTTTCTCTGCAGTAGTCAAAATAACATGTTGTACTTTCATGAGTGGATAGATATATTTTTGATTTGTAAATTTAATTTTTTGCAAATCCCTCAAAATTAAAAATATGTGCAGTCATGCATGTCTTTGGAAAGGATTTATTCTCTTCATACTACTAAATGAAGGAGATGAAACTAAAGAAAGTGAGTAACAGACTCGGATCTGATGTCACTCTTCTCAGCATAATTACAGGTTGGTTATGATCAGCAGGAGAAAAAGTGCAAGTGAATAGGGTTTTTTTACTCTGAATTGTAAAAAGGATTTATGACTGCAAAACTCAATATTCTGCTACCGATAAAAAAAAAATAAATCCCAGAGACCATTATTCCTTGTGTACAAGGGCAACCATTACATGTGTTACTGGGGTCATTGGGGAAGGGAAAGACTGAATTATTTGTGTCCTGTTTAAAAGAAGAATGGTAATCAAAACCTGGATCCCCTGTTTATAGAGATTTTCTCACTGCAGAGGAATTTAAATTGAAAAAAAAAAATGTGATCTTGATTTTTTAAGGTTTCTCTGTCACTTTTAATCATAGCATATGTACTGCCAGTTAGGGGTTGTTTTAATCATCCCATAGATTCTAAGAATTTGCACATCCATGACTGCCCAGAAGTCATGACTATTTGCATCCTTCAGACCTCCACCAGTAAGTAAACAATGATGTGACATGTGGTAGATTCTACACTGGAGTGTAACAATATATATATGCACAGCATTGACAATGTGAAGATTTTTCATGTGTTTGGAAAGTTACTGCAGGATTAATGTCAAAGAGAGGTGACTCAACCTGTTCTTCTGCCTGTATATCTGAAGTAGATATTTTTGTGTTTCTTTTGACACGACAAACTGAAAAGTATGTAAAAGAAACAAACATAGAAATGAAAAAGAAATCAAATGCTGTTTAAAAAGGGTATCTAAATACGAGCAGTGGCTACCTGTGCTCTGTGCTCCAATTTCCCTTATCAAAAATAACATTATTATAATCCTTAAAAAGTAGCTCATAAATTTAATGCAATATATGGACTCAAGGAAAACAAAATATATGACAAAGCACTGATAAAAGCCTTCTCTGTTGAGCTGACAGGGGCTATCCACTTTGAAAGGGCTATTATTTTTTTCCTTTTTGAGATGTAAGAGCATAGCAATCTTAGAAGATGAGGTCAAACATTTCTTCTGTGGCACTGATCTTTCCCCTTCATTGCGTACTCTTGGCAACCATAGACAACTTTAATTATGTATGTCTTAAGAATTTTCAAATTTGTAGTGATTTGCTTTGCTAACAAAGGCACAACAAGAAACAAGTCAGATTCTGTTTGCCACATCCCTATATAGAAGGTAAGCAATAAGGACCTAATGGATACACTTTACATCTTAATAAGAATTTTCACCTTAGGAACCTTGTTTGAAAATTAGAGCATTTCAAATTTCATTTAGACTGTTGACATTCCTAAATCTTATACAAAATATTGTTCATTTTATGAAAAAAAATACTGTGACATTAATGATATTTTGTAAAACAAAAGAAAAAATGTGAAAGTATAGTTTTACAAATCAGAAACATAAAATAATTCAGTCTAGGTGCAGTCTGTCTGTTAGAAGTTATACAGAGCAAATAATAGAAATTGTAAAACTGTATAACTGCAAAGAAATATTCTTAGTCAGTGTCCCTTATACCTACAACTTACAGTGTAAAGGTATTCCCTCATACTTTTTTTTTTTTTTTTGTGGTTTGTTCTCTTGTACACGTCTGTTTCAGTACAGACTTTGGAAGACTGGTATGTGAAGTGCACTATTTTTCTACACGACTGCTGTAGAAGTATGTATCTTGTTTTCAAAATTATTTGATAACATGACTGTATAAGAGACTTTGTTTTTGTGGGAAAAAAAAATAAAAAAAGAGGGAAGAAAAAGGCACAACTTCAAATTATTTAGCTTCCCATATGCCATTCAGCAGGATTTACGTAGGTAAATAAAGGATCTAGCTGAAAGGAAAACTGACTGATTTATCAGTCATTACTGATAAATTTAAGATGAGGACATTTGAGAACCACGTTTCCTGAGTAAGACTGTTACACAAACATTATTAAATCTAGTGGTAGAAAGGATGTCCGTTCTTTCTTCCTTTCTTCCTTCCTTCTTTCCTTCCTTCCTTCCTTCCCTCCTTCCTGTAGAAAAAAGACACACTACTAAATAAACATCTGTCAGAAAGGAAATTTACACTCACACTTCTTGCATATCTAGAAATAGTTTATGATTTTTTAACCTACTTTTGAGTACCTGAGAGAATTTTTTACAGATCCTAAGGAAAAAAATATGCAGAAATATTTTCAAGATCAGCATCCCAAGATTACTTCTCTAAAGTAAATATATTTTAAATTGAAAAAGTACTGAGAGAAAGACTGATAATTTTCAGTTAAATAAAGAAGAAACGAGGTTGTCAGAGAGCAGAAGTGTTATGGTTCCACTTCTTATACGTGCAAAAATAGCACTGCATTTTTTCACAGGCTGTTGTTTGCAGAGTTGAAAGTTGGAAAGGTCACAGAGAAATACTTTTCTAAAAAACTTCATGTCACAGAGAAATACTTTTCTAAAAAAACTCCATCTCCTTTCTTAACAGGGTATCAGGCTGTCAGTACACCATCTTAATTCAAATATCTACACTACAGTCTCCCTGTCTTTTCAGTACCTTGCATTTACTAGGGAAGGTAAAAAATCTCAATGTAGATGCTGGACCTGTTTCCAATGCATTCGGCAGCTTACAGAATACTTTCTTCAAGGATGTCACAATGTTATTTGTGATTTCAAACTCATTTCCCTGTGGACTATTGAACCCTTTTCGTTCACAAACATGTTTCTTCCACCTCTCAATTCCTTCTTCTGTGAAAGCTGTCTTCTCTCTTCTTGAAAATAAAGTGATTTCCTGTGATAGCTGAACATCCAAAGAGGCAAATCAGCTGCCATGATGCTTCCACAAGGAGAAAGCTAAAAATCCCCATAAACCCCAGAAACTGTCTTGCTTGAATGCACCTACTACCTAGATCTTGATTCTCTTTCTCTCCCTCCTTGAATTCTCCTTGAAAAAACTGCCTGAGAACTTATCTTGATTTTGATGAAGTAGTCTGCAACAAGGGATTTGCTAATCTGTTCTTTTACAGTTTTCTCACTCTTGTCGTTAGTTAATATAGCCCTGCCAGGTCTAGAGCAAGTTTCTGTAGTTTTGTTCTGAATAACTTACAACTGTTCTCACATTCAGTTCCTATCTTTCATTTTCTGTAAAAGAAGCAGAATATTAAACCAAGGTGAGCACTGTGCTATAATTAATATGCAGGTGGCATTCACAGGAAGCTGCCAAGCAGGAACATATAAGACTTGATACAGTACATTTTTTCCATTAAGTCATATCATTGTAATAACTATCAATTAAGTAGCAAAAGTAACTTCCTTTAAAGATACTATCCCTTATTTCCTTTCCTGGGAGTAGAACGTATTATCAAAGCCCAGCAGCTTCTGCTCAAAAGTAGATCAAGCAGGTTTTAAAGCCAAGAAGTGCCACTGTAATAAAAACTAGAAAGAAGTAAATGGATTCTCTAGTACTGGTATTCTCACAGCATTAACAACCAGGGAGAGTGAACAAACAACAGATACCATGCAGCTACTCTGTGAGTAAAAGTCAAATTTGTCTTGGAAGCATTTTTGGCATCTATTTTCCATAACTTTAAATGCATGACACATTTGTGCAAGACAAAGACAAAAGATGGTTTGGGTTGGTTATGGTAGTAAAACAGTTTTGAAAACTATATGACCTCAACAGCTAATTAAAAAAAACCTAGGGTTTTCATTCTACAGGAAACTAATCATCTGAGGGGCAGGGGTTATATTTGGGGGTTTTTGTCGGTTTGTTTGTTTGTTTGTTTTCCATTCTGCAAAGCAGAAAGACTTGAAAGTCCTTATGACAATAGTAGTTGGCATCTTTCGACATTTTGTCAGAACCATCTGGAGCCTCAAAAGAGTAAATTGGATAGTCATGCTCCTGATTGCCTAATCCCCTGTTTATTCTTCAAAATGTACTATGTATAAATTAAATTACTAATTTTAATAATTATATGTCTCTTGTATTGGTTTGTTTCATCTAATCAGCTAAACTACTGCTATAGCATGGGAAAGAAAAATATCACTAAGCATGCATCCAATCATCATAGGGTAGATATCTGAAGTAGATTGTATGGATCACTACCTAAAAGTGCAGGTCCAATTGATGTATCATTTACAGACATACTTTATCAGAATCATGTACTTGGATTGAGCTTATTTAAATTTCAAATATTTAAGAAGAACAAATAATTATCTGCAAGAAAATGTGTTGGACTTATGAAAGCGTTCAGTATTTTTGCATACTTTTTCTCATCTAGAATAATCCAATTTTAATAAACATTTCAGTCAATAATATATATATTGTTAACATTAGTATAAACATATTAGACAAAATGATCACAGCTTTTTCTGTTCTTTTTAATGATATAAATATGAAAACAAGTGTCTCCTAAAAATTGGTAATTTTTCATCTTAATATAGATAGGACATGAAGTACAAATTTGTTTTTATGCAATACTATGCTCTTGCTGGATCTTATTAGGTTCCAGCATGGTATATTTACATATATTTACATATTTTTATATATATATAAGTCCAGGTTACAAAACAATGCAATTATATTCTGATATCTCATACATTGGAGTGGAATTTTTTCTGAACATATGAATTCTAGTGAAAAACCTCTAAAAGGTAGAAAGAGCAGCTAATTTATTTTTTGTACTCTGAATGGAAAAGCCATAAATTAACCTTTTTATTTGTAGTTAATATCTTAAAATGTTGTATCCAGAGATAATTAAGGTTGTCAAGGGATAAGAAGGGGACCATTCTTTTATACAGCATTTGGAATTAGGTTATTACTCATTTAATCTCTATGAGTACCAACTGTCCACACGTGGAATATCAAAAGCATGAGGACACATTTTGTGCACACACTTTTTAAGAACAAGTTAATGCCTTCTTCATTTTTTCCCACCTCTTTGTGCAGGATGAAAGAAAAAAACAACAACAAACAGCCAACCCCTCTAGTTCACATTTGTAGAGGCTTGTGCTTACATCCAAGTCGACAGAATGTTGCAAGAAGAATTATGTTGAACAGCTTCAGTTTATTGTCACTTTTATTGACTAGCACCACAGCAAAATTTAGCAGTTTGCTTGAGAGAGTAAGGACCACACTTTGAGTTCAACATGTCACCAAACTGAGGTGCTGGTCTGTACAGCAAGGAGTTTGCTTTGTATCAGTGTCTGAATATGTGGGGATTTTGTTTATTTTATTGTTTTTTATTGGGTTTTATCATATTATTTTTAAAGAAAAATTTTCAGTCTCTGGTTCTTGAGCATTGAACCACTCATTCTAGGAAGAGAAAAACAAAGAGCAAGAGAAGGGGAAAAAAGACGTCAAGTCTGTCATTCATAGGGAACCAAGTAATTGCTATTACAAATTACAGTGATGAGAGAAGAGACAGAATGATTATAGGACCTTATATATCGTTGAGACAAAATAGCTACAAAATTTAACCTGCTAGTACCAATAAGATCATAGGATAATTTGGGTTGGAAGGGACCTCGGCAGGTCTTTAGTCCAAACTCCTAATCAAAGGAGGGTCAGCTATGAGGTTAGACCATGTTATCCAGGGTTTTGATCTAGATAGGTCTTGAAGATCCCCTAAGAAAATTATAGCATATATTAGGCAATCCAGAAAGAAAAGGGTATTTAGAAATTACTAATATAATTCCTGCCTTTATAATAGAATATTTTAAAATAAAGCATTAGTGAAAAGGACCATGCAATATTACATTAATATTCTGTCATTTGCAAGTTGTTTAAAGCCTCTATTGTTAAAAAGGACGTAACTTATGTACTCTTTTAAAAGTTTTTACAAATGCATATTTTGGCAAGGATTTTAGTGTCTTCAGTATTTGATGTTACTGAAACACTGTTAGACAGTATTATTTCTTTGATCACTTTTACCCCAGAGGATCTCAGCTGTGTCTTATAATCAGAGAACATGATTTTTTGACATGTTATAATTTTCCACAATAGCAGTTTTGGTTCAATATTTATATATTATCAGATGGATCTGTGCATAATTTAGATCTGTGGGGGTTTGGGGTTTTTTTATGCTCTCAAGATTCAGAGCAGGAGTACCAAAATGTATTTTCAGGGAGGGTTGCCAGTCTACTCTTACTAATGCCATTAAGTGTGATTCTTTTCCATTAATCAGACATTGAGACATGCAAAAATATTTATAGCAGTGGATATCTTCCAAGTGTATTGAATCTTGTCATTATAGTGATCATGATTAGGACGATTGCCTTTCTTTGATAAGAAAACTAAATCCAGATTTAGATATGAAAAAGTTGAAGAATTAGAACAAATGTGTAATTAAGGAGAAGTTTTAAGGAAATAGTTTTCCATACTTCAGAGTACATCTGTATTTCATTCAAAACTGTGCTTTTCAACATAAACAGCAATTTATTATTGAAAAGTAAGATTTTTTTATGTGTATGGAATAGAAGTTTATTAGGCAGCAGATTCTTTAATAAGATTAATATTTTAGCAGGTTTATACAGTCATTGTAGTCTGTTTGCACCAGGAAAATTTTCTTTCTGACATATTCAAAATAGGAATGAACATTACAGTTTTCATAAGAGTTGAAAAACAAGAAAGTCTTGTGTGATTCTAATTAATTCCAATAATAAAATAAAACTTGGGAAATAATGTATAATAGTTTATTAGTGTCTTGTTGTTGTTATTCAGGATTTTTACTTCCATATTTTAAATACCTGATCTTCCTGATCTCCTGTTCCTTTTCTGCATCGTAGAGAGTATATAAAGAATGCTATTATTAGACATCAAAATTATGACACTATTTTTAGAACTCTGATTTTTTAAATCATACCAGTTCTATGAAAGGTGGAATTAATAATAATAGGAAAACTGTCTGGTTTTTTAGTTGGTTGCTTTAGTTTGGTTTGGTTTTCGGTTTTAATAAGAAAAATAAAAGCTTATTATGGGGTACTGAAATATAATAAACCAGTAGAAATAGGATAAATTATTCAAAAGATATACTCATTGCATTGTAGTCCCAAAGGAAATTCTTTATAGCTCCTAGTACATTTAAAAAGAAAAAAATGTTGCAGCTTGAGAAAATAATCAAGGTCAAGTCAATGTTGCAAACTTGGGTTGGTTATGGTGTTCACTGTAACAAATAAATTTAAATCAAAACATAAAGGGAGCTCTCTTAATTGAATTCAATGTGACATAATAGATAGATACCACGGTGAAGTGAATAATCACAAAGTTCTTATTACTAATTTAGGTTTTAAATCACTCTAGGGCTGAAGGATGTTGTTATGCTCTTTATTCTCCTATTCCCTTTTCTTAGGTAGAGGAATGAAAGGAAATGCAGAGGTGGTGTCCTACCTATACTTCCTAGCTGTAAAAACATATGTACCACTAGAGTTTGATGGACTTTGAGATTAGAGATCTGTCAGGCCTTTAACTACAAAACTTTTTCCACAAAACACTTACATAAGATGCTTGGAGTGTTTTTGTTTTTCTTCTGGTAAAAAGCATTGAGATAGCGAAGGACAGCCAAATCTTGCTTGGCATCTGGGTGCAGTGGCATATTTCTACTCTGCTAAACAACCTACTTCAGGAGAAACAGAAAAAATCCTGGCCCATTTGCCATGCTTCCTTGAGAACAGAACTGCAGCAGTATTATACACAGGATAGCTCAACATCAGAAGTCATACTGACAACATGTTACTACCTCTATATTTCACAAGAAAATTCATGCCCGACAGAGCTGTCTTCCTTCAAAAAGATTTCCACAAAAAGATTTCATACAAATCAGGAAGAGACGCACACAGGGGAAGAGACAAATAAACAAAATGTATGAACTTGAAGGTGAAATTATTTTAATAGGAGAAAGGCACAAAAAGTTCAACTATCTTTTATTATTTGGAAAGTACCTTCAGAATTGTAGTGAAATGAAATGTATACATTTTTAAGAAAACATTTAATTTATAGCTTCACCATACTTTTTTGATTTTTAATTTCATTATACCTTCACTTTCCTTTTGCATGTATATATGTATATTTATATTTTCTTTTTCATACCCATCAATTTTATGCAGTGTTGTGCTACATTGCAGAGTAGGAGGGTGACAGAATAGAGGAAAGGGATGGATTTTAGATGAAGAAAGGTAAACTAATACTTAATTTTCTCTCTGTCAGAGTAGACTCTTTTGACACAGAAACTTTTTCCTCTTTTCTCCATTTTACAAATAATCTAGCTCTTATGTTTCTTTAGTACTACTTATATTCAAAGTCATAAGTTCTCTAAGTCTTCAGAAATAAAAGTTGCTCTCTCTGCTTTATATAAGCGTCCTTTAACTACTGAAGGCCCACAATGAGGTGTCCCTAAAGCCTTCTCTTCTCCAGGCAGAGAAACCCCAGCTCTCTTAGCCTGTCTTCATAGGA
>VZRE01004381.1:1182620-1231427 GCA_013396775.1 Cephalopterus ornatus | reverse complement strand
CCCTCTCTCTTTGGGCTTTAGGAGGGAAAACTGATCTCTGGTAAAGCTGTGGGTGAGACTATTCAAGTTCTGTCATTTCCTGTATCTGTAGTTATACTGATTAAAAATACAGGATCATTGTAGTTAAGTATTTACGCTTATTGCTGGTATTGGCCACTTCGATCAGCTGGCAAGTAGCCATGAAGAACATAATCTATCAAAAGCCTGCTGCTACCTCTGAGGTTTTTATAGCCCATATAAACACATTTGGCTGTATTAAAAATTAAGGAATCATAATATTACATTATTTCTTTTTATTGATGAAAAAATAAATATGCTAACTATAATGAGTGCTCGTATAATAACTAAATAAGATTAATGTCACAGTTACAGCAAGTAGCCTGTGATCTAAATGTTATTGTTATATCTGCTAGGATAGTAATTTTTGGGTTTTGTTCCTTTATGCTTTAATATTTTTGGGGGGAAAAAACCCAAATAACAGAATAGTCAGGCTTCAAGTAACATGTTAAACTACAGCCTAAGAGATGTTCATGTTGAATCACTTAATATTTAAGAGAAATCCTCAGCCATCTGTTTGCCTTAGGTTCAGAGTGATGGCTGAAAAGAAGTAGAGAATACACCTCAAATTGATTTACACTGCTCTCATTTGCTGCCAGATTCTCTCATAACACCAAAGGTTTTTGACAGTCATTAGCACACAGCCTAAATGGTTATGCTTGTTTTACCATCCTGGAAAACAGGCCCCTAAAAAGAAAACCAGCATAAGTCCCTCTGAAGAAAAACTAAACCACCACGTCTGTGTTCACAGAATGAAAACACTAAATGAGAATGTGATTGTTCTCTCAACACATGGCTTTTATGCAGCACATCCTTTTCTCTACCATCACTCATCTATTTCTTGAAGAGTGCAATAGAGCAGGAAGTGGAACACCTAAAACCAAACGTAGTATCATGACTACTTTCACCTGTACCCAGAGAAACAGATTGCATTACATAACATTTTCATATATCAGCACCACAGTTTCTGTAGCTTTGGTTCCTGCAGAATTTCAGGCTTTATTCTCCTTTCAGTGTGAAGCCACATAGTTCACTGGAGCACTGTATGAGAAGGCCTAGCTTTCCCTCAAAATAATAAATGAAGCATTGCACATGGGCCTTGGTTATCCTGTATATTCCACTGCAGATTATATACTTTCCAAAGTTTGCTCAAATGTTTGCCAAAGATTTTTGTCTCATATTAAAGAAATATTCAGCCTAATAAATAAAGAATTGCAGTGTGTTAGATTTGAAACACGCTTCCAAATAAGTCTGAGGCACCCACAATTCAAGTATTAATCCTGTCAACACCTAAATCCACTAAAAAAAGAATTGGAAAAGTAAAAGAAAATATATGTAAGCTTACAGATAGGAGGAAATGCTAGGTGGTCTTTTACTGGTTTATTTAATATTTTATTGCAAGACCATAAATTATACAAAGACATTTCGATGACAGAGGGAATTTACATAAGTGCCTAACTACACCAGACACCAAGGCTGATTTTTAATTCATAGAAGGCACCTGCCAGCATTTTTATGTCTCTAACTCTTTTTTTGTTAAACTATTCATTAGAAGCAGATAAATATATTTAAGAAATGGAAGGATTAGTGTGATCATCTGTTCCTCACGAGCCAATGAATCTTTTTGATTTCCAAATTGAACTCAGCAGCATCTACCTAATATGCAACAAATGTTTTAGAGGACAAACATTTTTACCTAATGATAATAACCTGTGATAGCGATCTCAAATTGTTTAATTGTTCTGATATTTAAGCGGTAAATGTTTAAATGATATTTAAAGAAAAGAAATTCTCAGATGGCTTACGAATTAGCTGTGACCTTTATGCTATGCTAACACTTAAGTCACTATCAACCTGAGCTGAATCTGAAATGCCTCCTACTAAACAAAGGCTGCTATGAAATTAATATATGTTTCTACATATTTCTTCACAGAAAGGGGATCTAATTTTGCTTTGTTTTATTTTTATGCTAATACGACTGGTACCTTTTTAGGAAGCAAACAGAAGAAAAAGAAGACAATCTCAGAGAACAAACTCCTGTAGTTTCACACTGCTTCTCCCAAATTAAAGCAATGTTTAGTTATATGGAATTGTACTATCATTGCCAGGCAATATTTGTTCTCTCTACACAGCTTCATTTTGAAATGAATAAAATATACTTCAATACTCTTTTAGTGCTTCATTTGAACAGGAAAACAATATTTATATGACCTGAAAGAGAACTTCAAAGATTTATTAACTATAAACATTATCTTTCATAGACCTTGCATCCTGAATTGTTTATATAAGACTTTACATCCACACAAATATGCCTCGAGGAAATAATCACAAATAAAAACATTCTTATCAGAATGCCTTCATTCCCTGAAAAGAGTAATTTCTGAGAGCAAAGAGAATGCTCAAGGTTATGTTGAATGCAGAAAATGAACAATACAATTTCAGTTACAACTTACAGTGTTGGAATAACATTATTTGTAAATTGTTCATTCGGAGGGCTCAATAATAAAACATTTTAAAAGATAAAGCTAAAATTAGCAATTATTATAGAATATTTCATATGAAATTCATAAACTGTTACAAATTGTCTTCAGAAGTCCCCTGCTGTTTATTTTACCTAGATAGTACTTTAAGTATAAACAACAGTAACGAGAAACTTACTTAAAGTTCCACAGTCAACACAGAAATTATATTGAAAATTCACCAGAGTTGCCGACTCCAAATTCACCTTCAAAGTTACATCAAAAACCCAAAATCAAACATACAAAAATGTGCATCTAGAATGGGTGCCAGAATATTGTGACTTCAGTCTACAGTGACATATTTGATTTTGTTAAACAACAAAAACAGTTTGTTAGTTTTTTTAGGCAGGTAAATCAACGAATATATAATTGAGATGACAATTCTGAATAACTGTGAGCAAACTATAAGAATAAAACTTGGCATAAATATAATATTAGTAATAATAGTGGCAACAATAACAACAGGATCAGCAACAACAACGATGACAGCAACAAAAATAATAATAGAATTGTTACTTTCAGGTCTAAAATCAGGGGTCTAAGACCAGGATTCATTGGACCAAATTCAGTAACCCACACCATAATGATCTTCCCATAGGTTAGTTGTTTAAGCTGTTTGTACATTCGGTGGAGAGTACAAATGTTCTCTAGAACATGATTCATCTCGTCTCATAAGCAGCCATGTAAAATGGGGGAGATGAATCATGCCACTGTTTTTCTTAACCACTTCTAAAGGGCTCTAGGTAACTATCTCAGAAGTAGCCAGATGACATCAAACTGTGGGCTGTGTCTCTTTCAGCAAGAGTGCCCTCTAAAAAGGAATAATCTTTTTGGTCCATGAAGGTTAAAGCACAACATCAGCATATGTATTTGTTAAAAAGAGAGACATTTAAAATAGTTGAAGAGGAAAAAAAAAATTATCTCACCACTTTGCTTTTGACATACATTTGAAAATAGTACTGGTAATAATACTGGAAATAATGGCATAATATGACATTTTCTTTCAACCCTGTCATAAAGCTCTCCATAAATAACATCATTAAAGAATGTAGTTGCTAAATATGTAATTCTGATACGTACCTACAGGCTGAGATGTGACATACCCACTGCAGCAGTGATATGACTTACAGGTTGACTATTCTGAGTTTAAATAATTTTCAAAAGACTATGATTGTAAGCATATTGCTTTTGATTTCTGTCATTCACTTCCTATGGTTTTGTGTGAAATGTTAAAGGCATTGAAAGGACGTTTCAAAAAACCTGAAAAGTCAGATTTCTACGCTGTACTATGTAATGGAATCAGCACTCTGAAAACTGGCATAGACATTGCTGAAATATTACTTGATTGAAATCTTAGAAGCAGGTTACCTGATTACATAGAAGTAAATGGTACAAGTGGCTTGTAAAAACATATTAGAAAAACATAAAGACATCTAATCAAGGGTACTGGGACAAGGATTCATCAGAGTTAAACCATTTGCAGTGATCAAACATAGAAGATACAAGTGGCTAAAAAGACTGCACTTGTAAGTTCATTTCTGATGCTGTGGAGATGATATCAAATCAGGACAGCCATACAGATGAACCATGAGGAGGTTCCAGCTTTATAAACAAACGAGGGAAGAAACAAACAAACAAACAAACAGCAAAAGCTGGAATCTGCATCATCGTTAAAACCTAAGATAATACAAGTTGTGGTGGAGCCAATAAATCTGACAGCACAGTGGGCAAAGCTATTCAAGAAAAATACTAAAAAGCATGGGATGCCTCTAAGATTTACCAAAGATGAAGGCAGAGACTGCAAGAGAGGTCTTGATGCATGTTACATCTTTCCTAGAGAGCAGAAAAAGTGTTGATAGTGTAAAGTAAAGATGACACCCTCTAATAGTTTTGGATTGAAATAATACTCCCTAAATCTTCCACGTAGTTGAATGGGGCCACTCATTACTACTGGCCTAGGAAAGCTGTACAAACACTGCTTTTCAACTCTGCCCTGGAATTTCATGTGTATAAACCAAATCATAGTTCAAATACCACATTTAAAGAACTTCTGATGTCACTCAGATCAAGTCTGATATGTCCAGGGAAATTAAATCTATCACATTTAATAAAAAGAGAAAACTAATTACCTTATTTAAGAAAGATCACAGAATTACAGAATAATTTAAGTTGGAATGGACCTTTGAAGGTCATCTGTACCAGTTCCAAATCAAAGAACAGCTAACTTCAAAGTCAGAGAATGTTTAGAGCTTTGTCCAGTTGAGTTTAAAGTAGCTTCATGGATAAAATTATGAAATCTTTTTAGAGAAACTGTTCCAATTTCTGGTCATTCTTATTACAAAGAATTCATCCTCACATTTTTCTGGTGCACATATCTGCTGTAGTGTGTATATATTGCATCTTTTTTCATGTGTGCCTTGAAGATGAACTGCCACTTTATTGTTATCCCTGTTAATGTAATATATATGTCTTTGCACATTGCATTAATTTATACTGGGGAGAGACGACCACATATTTCATTTTCTCTTTACCTTTTTTCTATATAAAAGTTACAGTTCTCTTCTTATTATATTTTCATTTATGCACATAGGTATATTATATTTTCCACTTTCCACTGAAAAGTCAAAATAAATGTGTTTTAACAAGTTTATTTAATCCTTATGGTGCTGACAGAACTTTGTTATTGAACATTCTTACATTCCCCAGATAATCTTTATTATTTCCTAATATCTCCCTGGATGAAGCTGTTCACCCCACTTGTTTGGGAGTGATTTTTTTCCCCCCCTCTCTTATTTAGAATACAGATTTTGTGTAGGTTTGGCTGCTTTGATTTAAATTCAAAGCATTCTCCACACTGAAGCCTACAACTACTAAATTGGGGTAACTTCATAAAAACTCCACATAGATCATTAGAATTTACTCTTTTTAAACTGTAAAACATAAAGATCTCCCCCTCTAGGTTGTGTTAACCACTAATCCACATTCTTCAGGCTAAAGGCTAAAGACTCATTTTGATATCAGACTTGTTGCATCTTTATTCCAGTAATGCAAGAAATTGCATTGCTCTGGTATGTCAGTAGCCAAAATACCCATTTGGCATGACCATGAAGCAGCTAGAAATCCAAAGTGACTTCATTGATACAGGAGTCAAACATGCAAAACCAAGTACCGTGATAATCAGTAATATTATGATCTTATTATCCAGTTCTTGTAACTAATTGTTATTTTGGAAAACTAAAAATTGATCTAAACTAGTATCCTAATCTGTACTGCTGAGCGCTTAAATTTATTAGCTGATACCAGCAACAGCATCACATGCAAAAAATTCCCTTGCTCTGATTCAAGAATTTTAATCAGCTAACTTAGAGATTCATTTATAAGTACATCCCAATTTGGATATTTTTTACTTAAACTCATTGAATTGAATAATTGGAATAATCTGATAAAAGTCTATTTCTGACTATTTCTGATAAGCAGACCTCATAGTATAGCTTCATATTTTACCAGAAACAGCTCTAATCCAACGCTACCTCATGTTGGTTAATGACTATTTAGTAAGAAATGACAGCAATTACATCCAGTGATAGCTGTGCCCTACAGCATTAGCAGCCTTTCATTCCAATCAGTATCTCAGATTTTACAATCCCCTTATGACAGAATTTCTGACATGATTTGTTTTTCTAATACCATTAGAGAAATCATATGACTAACCAGATCTCAGTCTGACTTTGGGAAGGCTACTGTAAATTTCTGAGCGCAAACTCAGTACATTTCTTATACCCATCCTTCCTCAAAGTAATTTTACTCAAAGCCGATTTTTTTTGTGCTGAAAGGCACAGGCACTCTACCAGTCCCAAGAATGGGACATTTTCCATGGCAGTCATGTTCAGTTAGTTGAGTAAAGACATTTCTAAAATGTAGATGTTGTCTCTCTTTTTGTTCCCAGATTTCATGTATTCATTTTTAGATTTTGGGTTTGTTTGGGAGTTTTTGTTTGTGTTTTTGTTTGTTTGTTTGTTTGTTTTAAATTTAATTTAATTTAATTTAGTTTCATTTCATCTCGTTTCATTTCATTTCATTTTATTTTATTTTATTTTATTTTATTTTTTTATGGGAAGTTGCCCTGAAATTAAGACTAAAGAACTGAAACTGTGGAGATTACTCAAATGCTGCATTTTCCTATGTACTGCACATATTTTACCTGCTTAAATTATACCTGCTTTACCTGTTTTGAATGGGTAAAGAATGAACTATATTGCCTATGTCTTTTTTTTTAATTATTATTTTATTTTTACCCCTGTAGTATATTTTATAATGTAGGAGAAAGTTCAGACAGTGAGATTATGGGAATATGTACTTTTTAGCTTTAGAGTCACTTTGGCATGAAGTAACACTTACTCCCTTTTGAGAGACTCAAGCATTTTATCAGTGCAACTACTAAGAAATAAATATGCAAGTTAGAAGGAAGACTTGGATACAAGATCTAAAAAAAACCCCTAGCAATATGGTGGCATTTATTTATTTTTTTTAGCTGCGTGGGGTAGAATGCATCTTGCATACTTGAACACATACTTACAGTCTCAGAATTAGTTCCAAGTAATAAGTGACATCAAAGACTTTGTCATCAGTTAAAGGAAGTCATGCATCTGGAAAATATCTCCTGAGGCCACGTAGGTCTGCCACTAAAGGAAAGTACTTTGCAGATCAGGGCCCTGTTTGTGAATCGGGCTTTCCATTATATTTTTATTTATTCAAACATAGCAGAAAAGCAGAAAAAATGCAGATTTTATTAAATGTAGAAGGAGAAGCATATCTATGCCACATCTCTCATGGCAAAGACACATGTTATAGTAGACATCTAAGAGCTTACCCAGTCACAGACAACTTTTTATCAGGACCTTGCTAGCACCCACCCCACACTCAAACCATCTACTCTACACAAGCCCCCTGAGCCACTACGGCAGCCCTCAGAAACTGCCCTGCCTCTATTTCTCTTCTGTATTTTCACCGTTCTTTATTTAAAAAGTATGTTGAAGGTACAAGTCCTTAGAAGAAGAGGCCAGTTGACAGAGTGAACAAAAAGACAGAAAAGACCTAGAGCCCTGGGACCACCTATGTGGGCAACAACTCTAGCATCTGTAAATAAGCAACTGGGAGCAACACCAAAAACTCCTGTAAAAAGAAGGGCTATGGCTGCTGTAGTGGTGAGTTCCAATCTCACACCCTCTGGATTAACATTCACCACGTGTAACCTCTGCTGGAATCACGCTGTTTTCTGTGTATGGGATTACAATAGCGTGGATGGTTAATTAAGCTAGGATTTTTAAGATATCTCTCTTCAGAGCCAGAACAGGTAAAACAGGATAATTTTAGGGTCATCTGCCTAGGGTCGTATGCCTAGCTAATTTCTGAATACCACCAGTGTGGAGATCCCATAAACTGACTAGGAAACCTGCTCCAAAATTTTCCCCTTTACGTTGTAAAGAATTTTTCCTTTCTAATTTTAATCAGAATTTACTTTGTTTCACCTTGTATCCTCTGTCACTCATCATTTTGTGGCATACCTCCAAAAACAATTTGATGATCTCCCAGTGGGTAGGTTAAACAGCAATAAGATTCCTCCCTGCCCTTCTCAGACAAAGTATGACCCATCCCATCTCTCTCACATCATTTTTTCCATTTGTGGCTTTTTTTTTTTTCTCGGAGCATCATTTATGAAACCTCAGATAAAACCATGTGTATCAGTCCATCAAAAGCAGTGAGAAGAGACAGACATGTTTGCTCCTGCATGTTCCTTAATACTGCTGTTTATGGCTAGTCACTGCTAGGTATCTTGAGGAGAGAGTTTCTGTCAGAGTTCAGCTTGATATCTGCAGCACAGTCTGATCCTCAGTGATTGGCATCAGGATATGGCTATTTTTCCATAAAATAGATGTGAATCCAACCTCAGGAAGTGTTCTTTGACTGACAGCAGGTTTGGGCGATCCTTTCCCTCTGAGATGCTCATAATGCTAATGTCATTTTCTAACCATGACAGTTTAATCTTGTAGATTGTCACAACTCCACAGAGAAAATCAAGTACTTTATTCCTACCCCTGAAAATACGTGGAAGGGACCTATGTGATGAGACCATGCATGCATAT
Source organism: Cephalopterus ornatus (assembly GCA_013396775.1). Lineage (NCBI taxonomy): Eukaryota > Metazoa > Chordata > Aves > Passeriformes > Cotingidae > Cephalopterus > Cephalopterus ornatus. Next base: position 1,222,708 of record VZRE01004381.1, on the reverse strand, counting down.
GTCTCCGTAATCACTGGAATTATACATACTTCTATTGTAATATATTAGTTATATCAATTAACATAGGAGTAAAATATCAGTTTCCTATTAGTTTTTTTTTTTTGCATTTCCAACACAAGGTTTTTGCCTTACTGTACATACATTTAATAGCAACTCTACATAAATGGTATATTACTGGCAGTTATGGATATTAGAAGAAAAACATTTTTTTCGAGGATATTTATTACATGTTACGGGGGGTATTTTGTGTTTTGGTTTTTTAAATCTTTTCATCGATGTTCAAAACATAAGTTCATGTTTCAGTTGCGAGAAATTAAAAGGTTTATAAATGTCTGCAAGGTATAAAGTTAGAGAACCAAACTTTCACAGGGTACAGCAGTAAGTCAAGTGGTTACAAAAGCGAAGGTGACAATTCCCAGCAGCTGCAAATGAGCACGACACCATCACCACTCTGGGGCTTATACTGATGTCTTCCAGCAGATCAGTCTCTGGTTGAATACATGCTGCAGGTTGTATTTCTTGCCTTTTGTTTATTTGTACTAATATGAGGGAGATGACCGTAGAAACAGTACCAGTTTGCATTTAAAGAGTCAGTTCCAAAGTATTTATTGCCTTATCACAGACACAGAGATAGTGAAGAAGTATTTTTGATAAACATAGTATTCATTAAGCAAAGGAAAAATGTCGCTGTTATTCAACCCAGAGCAGCATTGTGGTTTTGAAACTCCAGGGAGACATAGTCAGAAGCTCAGGAAGCTGGTAGGCTCAGCCACCTCATATTAAATCAATCCTAAATTATCCAGAAAGTTGTATGTACACTAAGAATGGAAATATGGAAATGGAGTTGGGCAGGAATACAATCCTGCAGATGTACAGAGAGGGACTCTGTAACAGCAGTCACACTTGGAAAGGACCATGGAACTCCAAATTACAAATCTGATTCCCTGCACCAAAGTCTGTGTTCAGCTACCTGTCCCCACCAGCAGTTCAACATGGAGCTGCTGTCTGTCTTCTCCTGTGAGTTAAGGACCTGTTGAAGTGCAGAGAACTAACCTGTTACCTGTAGTTACCTGTTATCCAGTAGTAAGTATCTCTATTACAATTTCATCATTTAAAAGACAGAAATACACATCTATTTAAAAACACATCCACTATTGTGTGCTTTGAAAAGTAAAATCCAACATTTTTGCTGTGATTTACGACAGGCTCATCAAGTTAATATGAGGGGCTGGGACTGACTGACACTGCAGTGTGTCTTTAAGGAGTTACTTGCATACATGCTGTTCAAATGTGTGTTGTTTAGACCCAAAAGTTCAGCCAGAAAAGAGTTGTTGTGGGCAGTGAGGTGCTGTGGGAGGACAGGGCACTGATGCTGCTGGTTGCACTGGTCAGCAGCCATAAGGTAGGGGTGATGGGGCTGCACCTCGTGGTTCCAGGCGGCTCCAAGACCAGCGAAGCAGACTGCAAATGGTGGGTCAGGGGAGCACGAGGAGGTCCTGCTCAGGTACAACCAGAAAAGTGGCAGCTGCAAGGGTAGAGACAATTCTGAAGGACCAGGGCAGGGACCCTCTGATGGGCCACAGTGACCCCGGTGTGAAACACTTCACCCTTCATGCTCTGGGGTGGGATGCAGCTCAGCATAAATCGGGCTTGCAGATGGTTCAGCTGCTGGCATTGGAAGGGTAGAAGTGAAAAACTGGAGACATGGACCCAGAGAAAGCTGGCAAGGTAAAAGCTACACACAGGAACAAAACTGAGGAAGACAACCTGTTTACAAGATGATAGACTTGTAGAAGAAGAACTGAGAGTAAACAATACTGAAGTAATTAATACAGAAGTGAAGAAAAATGGAACAGCAAAAGACAGAGTTAAGATAGAAAGGGGAATACTGATGCAACTGCAACAAGCTGTTTATTATCAGACACAAAAGCTGCTTTTAAGCGCTGGGATGATCTGAAAAATGCACGCCACGGGTTCCTTTTCAGATATGTGTGAGTCACTTTCCCAAAGCTCTTCTGCCCACCATTTTAATGACAGCTGCTGCGGTGCAGAGATACGCCTGTATCTCTGTTCCGTAGGATGCAGGCCCCAGCAGGGAGCGTGTCTGGCTGGTGATGGGCTGCTCCTCCAGGCTGTGCGTAGCACCATCTAGTGAGCCTCGGTCGGCCGCTCCTCCTTCTGCACGAAGGAGAGTGCTAAATACGATATTCATTAGCTTTCGGCCCATAGAAACCTTTGGGGAGTACAGAGTCCTCCGAAACTTGAATTTAGGTGCAGGAGTAAGACCTGTTCCAGGTGAATTCTGGGGATGCAGGTCTTCCCTTCTTTCAAACACACACCTTATCTGGGTTAAGGAGCAGGGCAGGTGTGTGTGCTATGACATCAGCATGGCTACTGAGATGTTCCTTAGATGTTGTTAAAAATTCTGGCTTGACTCTAATAAGCCAGCTTGAGTGCCTCTCCTTTTCTTAATAATATTGCTTACTGGAATTGTAAATAAAGTAGGTAATATTTAGTTCGCTATTTTAATAAGATGGTGGTTTTTTACTCCTTAAAAATCAACCTTTCCAATCTTTCCAATCAAGATGAAAATCAGTTTATAAAATTCTTACAGTAGCAAACATTTCCCTGGGAAACATGAATTATTTTGACCCTTAGACAGTTGTTGCAAAGAGCAGAATGAGAAAATACTGTGTTATTATAATAATAACTATTAGTACAATTACAATGCCCTTCATTCTCCAGTACTTTGTGAAGTTAAATGTGTATGAGACATTTTTCACATGGATACAAACTGAACTTATGGAAAAGCTTCATTATTAGTCAACTACACATCAGAAAGCAACTTTCAGGTCTTTCAACTGTTTGCTCTAGATGTCTAATAACCCTTTCAATAATAAAAAGTAGAGTCAAGCAGAGGAAATATAAAGTTCAGCAGGTAGATGCAAAGACAGAATGCAGTACTTGTTTCAAGAGTTCCATTAACCGAAGGACAATCAGAGGAAGATTCAATAATCTTTATTTTGTTATGTGTTATTGAGGCTCTACCTTTCTATGGTGCTTTCTGATAATAAAATTTTAATTTCTTTCCATCTCTTTCTGTCTTCCATTCCCTCCTGTCGTCTTTAAAACATTACACATTCAGTGGAGAGCGTGGAGACCTTTCGGGCATCCAGAATTTTGTATATTCTTTGTATTTTCTGTGAAAAACTAAAAAATAAACAAAGCAATCCAATCTCTATATTTGCACACATTCACATTAATACAACAAATCCTGCACACAAATTCTTTACAGTACCCCTTAGAACACTATCTCTGAAGAACTCCCCACCGAAGTCCTTACAGATGTATACAGTCAGGTATCTGAGAAGAATTTCTGTGTATTTTCAGCTTAAAAGAAAAAGAGAAAAAAAAGCCTGGATATATATTGTATTTCTAAAGCAAGAAAGAACTAACAATCTTCATATTGTTCACACAGTTGTATTTTAGAATAATTGATACTTTCTTGACAGAGGAACAGTTTTAGAAAAGCATTGTAGAGGCTGCATTTATCTCAAGTCTTAACCTGTGTGTGTACTTTAAAAAGCAGTTTGAAAAGGAACATAGTATGGTAACCAACTAGAAATGGCTCAATAAAACAATATTTCAAAGACTTATGTCAGATTCGACATTTGTGTTTTCAAGAAATAAGGTGGCTGGAGTGCATCTTTTTGAGGCGTTTTGCAGATATTTGAGCATAGTAAATTTGATGCTTATAAAAGCAGGAGAGTTGGTGGTATCAAGGTCACAGAACGTGGATCCTAAATAATCTTTCTCGGTGAGTTTGCCTTTCCAGTCCCTGCCAGTGTTTGAAGAAAAAAATCCTGCACCCTTCAGGTTGGCATTTTTGTTTGTATCTGTATTTTGGTACATTTGAAATTGATTTTGCTCTCTTTTCACATTCAGTCTTATAAGAAATATTGATTCATAAGACTGGCTGTTGAATACACGTTTTCAAAACGTAACAGTGATTTAAATAAGGAAAATAAACTCATTTTGTGTTTACATTAACTTCAGTTAGAAACAATTAGTTAGTTGTCCTTCTAGCTGGGTTTATGTGCTATGGTCACGCTGCCAATCTGTCTTTGAGCTTTAATTCAGGGAGGAAGTGGTGCAATGAAAATATGGAAGAAAAAAATTCAAGGAGCAAATTCAGGTTTACAAGTGTTTAAAGCAGTATTCAGTACTGAGAGATCAGTAACATTTGAGGTATTATGGATACATGAGTATAAACAATATGATATTAATGAAGTTTTTACTGTTTGCTAAGGGAAAGTACAGCTAATTTCAAGAGATATCTCTCCTCCAAATGAATCCTCCAATCATTTATATTTCTGAATGTCCTATTCATTAGTTGCTTAGCATCTTCTGACTACATAAATTTAGGTGAAGAAATATTAAATAGAAAACTTTTCCCCAAGGAAATCAACTGAAGTATACAATGGACTTGAGGGAATCCAGGATTTAATTTAAAAGCTACTAGACATTGTTTTATCCAAGTCATATATAGAATTTTAGTTTTCTCTTCATGCAGGCACCATTTTGCCAGTTTTCCCTTGTGAATGTTTTTGTTTTCCCTGAGGGAAAATGTTAATGCCTGCCACCAGGCCTGTATCTCATGGAGTTTTCTCCACATAAAAAAGCAGAGTAAATTGGGAGTTAAAATAATTCAGCTCTGCCTAACAGGAATGTTTCTTCCAGTTAAGAACCAATTACCTGTTAAGACCCTTGAGGCCACCTGTAATTGTAATAGATTTAGGTGCTGAATTGTAACTTACAATTTTTCTACCACTGCTTTTCTATTTTCTTCAGTTTGTGGACATTTAAGGTTTAGGTTTCTTTCTTAAACTGGAATAGTAGACCACACATTAAACAATGTCAAGTCATTCAGAGGACTGATAGCCAGTAACTAAACAGCAGAGTTTAGGCAACAAGCCTTGAATAAAATCTGCAGAACTAGCTGACAAGCAGCATTTCCACATGCTGGAGGGTTTGGGGTTTGGGTTTTTTTGTTTGCTTTCTTTTAAATATAGTTTCAATTCAAAAGAATCTGTGTTCCCTCCCAGAGAGAAAGGAATTCGAGAAAAATACTGCATCCTATACTTGTAAAAGTATGCTTAATTTTTACAGCTTACAGTATTCCTTTAAAAAAAGGTAGAGCTGCTGAGAATCTGTGACTCCATGAATCTTTCTAACAAGACAGACAATTTCAAGTGGCTTTGAACAAATCTACAACTAAACTTTGAAGTTAGCTTTGATTTCTATCTCTGAGTTAAATACCTAATATTCCTTAATCAGTGCCTGGAGGGAATTAAGTACCACAAAATACAATTCACTATAATTTCCTTAGTAAGTAACAGGAAACTAAAAATAACTACTAAGGAAATCGGGGAAGAGTGGAGTAAAGGCAGCCCCCTTGTTGTGATATGGCAAGTAACAGGATTACAGGGGGATTCCTGTGTTAGGTCAGAATCACAGTCACAGCTACTCTGACTCCCAGGAGTCAATATCACTTTTCAAAAAATGAAACAGGAGTTTTTATTCAAAATTTAAGGGGTTTAAAGCATAAAACCTAGAACCTAACATAATTAATCCACTAGGTCAGGAATTTAAACACACTTTTTTTTTTTTAATAAATAATATATATATATTTTAATTGACTCATGGAAAAGAGACTAGGATTTTCTAAGTGTCCTGCTCATGACCTAAGAGGCTGCATGAAAAATCAGATGTCTTCTTTCCCTGAACTAAGAGGTATTAGATTTTCGGTACACAAACCCAACCTCATCACACAGGTTGAAAGCTTTTCATTAGAACAGGGTGCATTCCTGAGGGTAGGAGTTGCTGAGAATAGAGGCAATTCGTTTTCCTCTCTTTAACTCTGGAGCTTTTGTTTTAAGAGATGGATATCAAGCATCACCCGTATGATCATTATTTGAATAGAAGTGGTTTTGTGCAGAAATTAATAAATCAACACATAAAGAGAACTTTGAGGACGTTTAATGTAATGATCTGCTTAGTAGACAGAGAAACATCCAGTTTAAAGATCTTGAACTTGATGAAACAAGTGTCAAACTGCTCAGGTTTACCAAAAAGGCGCAGCTTTTAACCACACTCAAAAGTAAAGCCATGGATATCTTTAAAAATTTAGTAGTCAAAAGTAGGCTAAATTCACAACACTTAACCTGAAAATATTGACAATTTCCCTATAGGATGGCTGGAGAGTTAAGTGTGTTATGTTCTTTTAAGAGTCTTTTTTTTCTTTCCCTTTTTTTTTTTTTTAAACAAAATCATAGAGTGTCTTGGTTTGGACAGGACCTTAAAAGTGTGATGTCTGTGTTTGATCTTGCAAGATGTCAACCCACCCTGGTCTCAGTAATATCACTTAAACTGTTGTATGATTGTCTCCATGACAATAATGAATTCTGAAAGCAAACATTTTTCTTGAAGAGCAAAATGAATGCCTAGGGCTTCCAAGATTTGGACTTACAAAAGGACAAGAGAACATCCATTCTGAGTAAATATGACAGAGAAATATAATTGCTGTATTACAACATAAGACCAGCAAAATAAAGACAGATGGATAAATGGTCCAACCTACTCAGTCATCCCACCCTATTTCCCATCCTGAGTATGAGTAAAAGGACAAGTGCTACCATATCTTCCTGATTTCTTATGGTATTGTATTTATCAAGTGTATTTTATATTTAGCTGTGGGTGTTTTCTACATATGTTAGAGACAAGAAAACTGACTGAGTAATAGGCCAACCCAGCAGCAATATGATAGTTAGGAGCATTGCCATTTCAAAATATATTTATGAGCGCTGAAATTCAACATCATACAAACAAATACAGCTGTGTTTTACAGCCATATCTCAGATTGGTTCTGAGACTGGAATTCAAGGTATGGTTTGTGTTATGTAAAATATTGTTACTGGTAAGAGAGTTACACTGCATACATAGAACTAATAAGAATAATTTAAGAATAGAATAAGAATAATAATGCACTAATAAGAGTAACAACTATTAACTGATATAATGTGAATTAATGTTTTAAAAATCTAATCCTCCAAGTTATCTAATTGAAACAGCAATTCGTATTAACAATACGGTTAAAATCATTACACAGAACATCTCTTCTTATATCCTACAGTCATCCCTTTTTGCTCACAATCCAATGTTCCTCTTGTCCTAAAGTTGACAGCTGTACTTTGCTTCAAGCAGGAGTTGAGATGGTGATAATGCTGAGTTTTCAGTCTTTGTCAGTTATGATGAGTTGAAGTAAGAACACAATAGACTAGACTAGACTAGACTAGAATGGAATGGAATAGAATAGTTGGAAGGGACCTACAGTGATCATTCAGTCCAACCACCCTGACCCTTCAGGGCTGAACAAAGGTTAAAGCAGATTATTTAAGGGCATTGCCTCTTGAACAATGACAGGCTTAAGGCATTGACCACCTCTCCAGGAACCTTATTACAGTGTTTGACCATCCTCTCTGTAAAGAAATGCTTCCTAATGTTAAGTCTGAAACTCACCTCCTCTGCCTTTATCTGGGTGATGTTCACAGTATGTGAGAGTTTCTTCCTCTTCTCTCTTGGAGTCCACTTAGAGTTATATTTACATGTTTTCTTGTGGTTTGCCTCATCAGTTTTTCACTGCTAAGGCAAAGCCTGAAAGTCTAAAAGTTGTCACCCCTAGCCTCAGCTGATATCAAGGGCTTTTTCTTGCAAGGCAGTGCCTCCCCAAGTTTGCCAGACCTTTACCATTCTCAGTGTTCACAAAGCTTCAGCTCATACAAATATGAAGCGATAGTCACTTTGCCATCAGATGAATGCTAAAACCAGCTGAAACCATGTCAAGACATAGCCAGACATGTTCTGACACCTTGCAATATCAGTTCACTTCCAGTTTCTTGTTGGTTACAGCAAAAATCATATTTCAAGGGTTAAATAGCATTTTTGTTTACTGGTTTGTATGCCCACATTTCTGACAATTTTCATGGTCAGTATTTTATTTACTTATAAAGATAAAATATCTGACTAGGAATTTAGTATGCAGTCTTCAAGTTGAGAAAATAATCTCTCCTGCTTAGTAGGCACATCCATACCACTATTTTATCTTCAGCCTTCAGCTGGAGGTCACTGTGTATAATAAATTAGATTTGCAAAGAAAAGTGAGTGTGGATGTTGAGTGCCAATAATGAATACTCAAGAGTGAAAATCAAAAGTCCATGTGGTGGAAATACACATAATTGCTCTCTGCAAACTGAAAATGCTTTTCAGTTTTTAAGATCTAGCTCTTTGTGAGGAGTTCCTAGTCAGGAGCAAGGAAGCAGATGTACTTGCTTGTAACTAAACAAGAATGTAAGTTCCATTCACCTTGGTACTAAACCAAATTCTCCTACCACATATAAGAACCTAAAGATAGCTCAAGTTTTATTGTGGCTGACTCAGATGATATAGTATGTTAGCATGGACAGCGCTGTATGTATTGTGTTAGACCCTATTTATTAGGCAGGAAGATGGATATGTTCATATATATTGACTTCCCAATCAGTATACTCATCCTGAATAACGGATAAGATATCAAAACTGGAAACAAATGAGGTTTGTGTATCTGATTTCTACAAGTTTCTACTCCCACTGTACTCACAGTAAGGAAGTTATAAGGATTGAACATTTGTACTTTGCAGGGAGCTGTGTCTTACTGTCTTGAATTAAAAGTGCATTTTTATTCCGTTTGAGTATTAAGATCACAACTCTTAATGCTTCAAAGACAAATCCCAAGATTTCCAGTGAATCTAGCAGTGTGCTGGGGAGCTGGCAGCTCCCTGGGCTGGGGCTAGGGATGTCAGGAGCTCCCAAGGAAGCAGAGTAGGGACCAGCAGAGAGAGAGGGCAGGTGGAGGGCAGCTGCAGCCTTGGGCACCAAGCTCCTCCCTGGGGATACAGAGGGTCTGGGACATCATTCATTGGGTGGGGGTCAGGAACCAGACACTGAAGCCCAGGGCTGTGCACTCACACGGCTGTGGCAGTGTCGGACCTGAATCTCAGGGAGGGCAAAGAGTAGAGGCTGTCTGTTGTCCTTGAGACGCGCTGGGGGGGGCCCGACAGTCTCTCTCAGTAGTCATCCCTCTTTACAATCTCCACACTGGTATTTTCCTCACAGGTTGTAAGGGAGGCAGGGACAGAGGAGAGAGAGGGCAGATGTTTGAAACATCTGTGGAAGTGTCCCTGGCAGAGCTCCACGGCTGAGGTGAGGTCCCTCAGCAGAGATCCGCAGAGGCGCTGGTTGGTCACTGACGTTTGCAGCTCATGGAAACGTACTCCAAGGCTGCTGAGCTCTGAACAGCTTCCTTTGCTGACATCAGTAAACTGCTCAAAGGAACTCCAAACAACTAATCTGTCCATATGCATCTGAATTAGCACTTGCAGCACTCTGGCCAGAGCATGGCAATTATTCTCATCCTGTAGGTGGAATTGTTACAAGGAGCTGTTCATAAAAAATATGTTTCAATTTTCAAGTTGTGTCAATTGGACACAGACCACAAGGCACATCTTTCTTTTGTCCATTTAGCTGCCAAATGGAGTGTGACTATTTGCAGATACAGAATACACTTTTCACACACCCTCTAACACACAGTAAGGTAGGATAATGGCAGAAACTTACCTTCTAGCAGAATTAGAATGTAAATACAGTGAGGAGGAGAATTAATTTGAGAGATTCATTTAAAGGTAGCATTGAAAGATTATTTGCACTAACCATCATATCTCTCCATTTCTAGGAATGCACTAGTAAGCTCTTTTTTGTTTTGTTCATTTTCAACTCCTTTACACTAAGTATCTAATAAAATTAATGAGGCAATTATCTGGCAAGAAAAGGTAACGCAATAGATTATCCTTTAAGAGTAGTCTAATAAATAGTCACAGCTTGGACTTAGTTCAACACAAACTCAGGCTGTATTTATTGTAAAGAAAATTAAGAAACCCAAAAAGAGAACGTTTTGAAGAAGTTAAACCGAAAGTCTTACTCCTATGCCCCATGAAAAAATTCAAAGATGGCTTCAAAGGTAGAGTTTTGAAATTGGACTTCAAATGTGTAATATTGTGAATTGATCTAATTTTCTATGAGCACAGTTAGAAGATGGAAAGGAAAATGAAAACTGTAACAGGGTTAGGCAAAAGCTGTGGAAAGGAGTAGCACACAGCAATTAAGCTAAAAATGGAAGATTAAAGTATTCAAAACATGCAAACAAACAACTGAAATATGTGGTTTCTATTTTAAATGTTAATCGCTCTACTGTCAGTCAGTTCTACAGTTTTGGTGCAAATATTGCACTATGTGGTTGTCCAAAGAGGTTGCTGGAAATGGAGACAACATTTCCCAACTGGACAGAGCTCTGAGCAATCTGCTCTAGCTGAACCTTCTCTTTGCAGGGCAGTTGGATCAGAAACTGGCAACCTCAAGGTGTTCTAAGACTGGGAGGTATGTCAAAACAGGTAAGACTGAAAACTTCGGTGTTTCTTACTAATCCAAACAAACCCTTAGGGAGCACAGAATTGTGTTCTTAATGCATGGATGAAAACAGTTGGAGAGACAATGAAGAAACTAAGCCTTAAGCAGCAGGAGATTAAAGCCATTAATTTATTTTACTCTTACATTCATCTTTTCTTTTTATTCATTTCTATCTGTAATTTTATCAGGATAATACATAGGAATCTTTAACATCTCTCTAAAACACACAGCGGATTCCAGGCAGGAGTGGCCAATTATGCTAGGATTCTTGAGTTTGGAAAAATCTATGAAGGAGTGGTGTATTATAGGCAACCATAGAGACATGAATGGCATAGTGAAAAATATGGAGGTATTTGCTGACTCTTCCAGAATGAAAAACAAAGGATTACAAGAACGTTGCCTGAGTAATGTAAGAATGGGTGGAACTTCTAAAACTGTTAAGGGGAGGAAATCACATATGCTGCCTCTGTTCTTCCCTAGGCATCTACTTGTGGCCACTAGAGGAAACAGGTCACCAGAGGAGTCATTGTTATGAAAAATCTACTAAAAACTTAATCTAAAAATTTTGTTAGCTTAACATTGAGCTCATCATTGAATATACAAGTCTGAGTGCAAGGGAACATGATTTTATATAATAGAAATTAAGAGACAAAATTCAAAATTCAAGATTCAGACAAAATTCAGACGAAATGTATCAGTATTCATTAACTAGCACAGAGTGCCTGACTAAAGTTTCATTATATATTTAATTCAGGACAAGAAACACTTCCTTGAATACTGACCTCTAGCTTTAAACAGTTGTGAAGGAGCTGAAATTATAACCTGTATTTTACCTGGCCCTTCACTTTACACAATTTATCTCTTAATTCTTACTACTACTTTTGTTTACATTTCTTTAGACAGTGCAATGAAATTTTTATTTTTGTATCTGTAATTTTCTAATTGCATTCAATCAAATTGAGGAAGATCAGTTGGTTCAGGAATTTCCTATCATCATCAAATACCCCCTCTTCTTCCCCAGTGTATAGTTCATAGTTAAAATAACCAAAAAAACCCCACCATTAAATCATCCCTATGGTTAGCTGCCAATCTATGTTTATCAAACCGAATATCACTGGGGCTAATAATTTTAGCTACTGAGTACCAACAAGAATATTCATTATTTTGGGACATAAAATAAAAAAAAAATAATGGAGAGAAGTACTACAAAATATACATGATAAATCTAGGTACCTTAGCTTATAGTCTTAAAGTTGCAAGAGCCCAAGGAAGTTAATTCAGGCTGAAAATGCTGTCCTTAAGCCACCTGACATTTTTTTCCCAATGACTTAAGAACAGATGGCCAGCCTCAATCCAGAATTTCTTTTCTGAGTTTGATTCAGCCCCACAGTAAAATTTGTAAGTCGTGTTTCCTGATTAATTTTAAACATTCTGCGATGGAAGAATGAGCTTTGATCTGCTTTCAGGACATTTACATCTTTTATATGGTTGCTCATAGATAAAATGTAAATTGATGTTATGCAAGATAGGCTATGGTAATTATGATTATTGTAATTGGTTATGAAATATGAAAAGAGGAAAGTGGGAGTGGGAATTAGAAACTAGAGCAAGATGGAGAATCTCAGCTCCTAATGTTATAGGATACAGAATGTGCACTTGGCTTACAAAAACCTCCAGATGCTTGTCAATGAAAGTAAAAACAGGAAACAGAAAATCTGGGAGATCTTAAAGACAGATGTAAAGGGAGAGAATCTTGAAGACCGAAAGGATCAAAACTAAGTAATCCTGAAAATTTTGGCCAGCATGTCTGAAGTTCCTGAACAGAGCATAAGGAGATATATATCCTATAAATAAAAGTAAGAGCTTTTAGAACCTCTAAGGACTAATTGGACTCAGGTCTAAAAATCCAGTCAAAATGCAAGGAATATGTTCTCTTTACTCAAACCACTTTCCATAGAGACAGATTTCAAGGTTAAAGAAGATCATTAAATCATGATGCCTTACACACCTTCACAGACTAAGTCATAAACTGTCAAGTAGATTTGTTCCTACATCAGGCTTTAAACCAATATGCTTTAAAAGTAGACTTAAAGTATTTTATAATTGAAGCAAACAAGTACATTTTCTATATCAGGGAAGAAAGAAGAAACTATTCTTACCCTTTTACTTAAAAAACCATTTTGGGGTTTTCATTTAGAACTTTGTCATCTTCCATCCTCTGTACAACTGCTGGAGAGAAAAGACCTCACCACTGACTATGCTGAGCTCCAGGAAATAAGCTGTCTAACTTAGCTGCCAGTCAAGGGGTGAATGAAGGTCTTTTTATGGACAACATTTTTGTAACTAACCTAGTTTAATAGAAAAACCACCAATGGGGACATTTTGCTAAGTCTGTTTTCTGTTTTCCGGTTTTCCTAATGTTTATTAACTATGAAAATGAAAAACATATAGTGACTACTTTTTGTTTATTTAGACAACTTAGGCTCCTGGAGTTCACTTATTGGTCAGGTGATGCATCTGTGGGGAGTAGAACAGTTGCATGCACAGCTCAAGTCATAAATGTAGTTAAAGCAATGAAAATCCTTCACACAGATTGAATCCTGCAGTTCAGAAGGCACAGTGAAAGTAAACCATATTCAAGCCAAATGTTTTTTTGGTTTGCTAGACTTACTCACAGGGAATTTTATGCCTTTAAGAAAAAACATTACTTGATTAAAGTTCCAATATGAGAACAGGAAGTGATATGCTACCATATGAAGATCCACACTGATTTCTCAGCAAGAATGTTAAGGAGCAGATTTCCCAGACTTTCATGAATGTACCTGTTTGGTTCAAAAAGCTCAGTTATTTTATGTCTTGTGTATAGATTTTGCTTGACCTGCACCTGATATTCCTTGGGTGTAGTCAACCATTTAGAACACTGCTGGAGGCTCGACATGAACCAGTTCCTATCACTGCAGACACTGCAGCCTCTCAAACCATCCAAAACCTAAAGAAAAAGTGTCATCATGAGTTCCCGGAGTGACATACAATTACATCACCTCTTCCACATATATTGTCAATTTTTATTATTGCTATAGGCCTAATTACATTTCAAAACCATCACATTGTCAAAAACACCAGAATGATAAAAAGATTATTCAAAATGAAGTAGTTTTTGATCTCAGGTAAGAGAACATAAGGTCAATTTAAGAAATTGTTCAGGTACTTAGATAGTTACATCAATTAGAAGGTGTAGGCTAATGGACCTTAACAATTACTTGCTTTTGCTGTCTTATGTTACATTTTTACCATGTTTGCCAGGCAACCTTTCATCTGTCCCAGACCATCAACTGGCACAGAAGCCTCTAACAAGGTCACTTTGAGTCCTGAGTCACTACTTGGGAGGTGGTGACATTTTGTCATCCCAAATTCCACCACCTTCAGGAGGATACAAGCATGAATTTTCAAGTTTTTTTCTGAATCAGGTTGCTTTTATGTGTCAGAAACTGTAAGTATAGTTTAAGACAGATTTCTCAATGTGAATTTAATAGTGGTTGTGAGGGAGGAAGCAAAACCCTCATGCATTTCTTTGAAAATGGAGTCTGTTAGAGAAGACTCTAAATCAAAGTGTCTGACACATCCTGCCATGCATGTGAAATAATCACCTGCCAGAATGCATTAGTGGCGTGATGAATTATGTACCAGTGCCTTCGCTGCAGCTCACATTAGAGTCTGATTTTTATTCTAGTTTCTTATATTTTTTGTTACTTCAAGAAAAGAAACAAAACCCCTGCATTTCCCTTCTCCACAAAACTTCACAAAGCCAAACAAATAAGATGATTTTATATCTGAGCCTGTTTTTTCATTTCTTTTAGGAGTTCTCGTTTTAAATCTAGATTGGTGTTTTGATTTTGGGTACTAAAACAACTTTTAATTGTAGCTGTTATCTGCAACTGAAAGCATTAATTAGGGAGAACAGTGTAGGAAAATGTGTGAAGGCAGTCAAAGTGCCTTTACTTTTAAAATAAATACAGATGAACACATTTGTATGTCAGCTGGTTTCCCTCTGTAAAAGCCCTGGGGTTTTACTCTGAGGTAATTGCGAAACAATTCCATCAAATGGATTTCACAAAAGGCATCTTGATGCCACAAGACTGGCATCAAGATTTACTTTCACAAAAGGCCAGTAAATACATTTATCACAGGTCTTTGTTCCATGGCAGAGCTTAAAGGCTGAAACTGAGGGCAGGACCCCACTTAGACTATCCACTGTATGGAGAAGGAAGTGCTGTACTGAAGAGATAATAAAACAAGTTATGAAAGGAGATAGAGATGCTTAGAGCCACTCGGAAAATTAATAGTAGACTAACAGATTAGAAACCCAATTTTCTTGCTGTCCCTGACATGCTGTCCCTAGTCTCATGGACAGAAGATTAGGTAGTCATAAAGGTGATGTCAGTGGCCTGGCTTTGGTACTGGAAGTGTCTGTGCTTCCTGTGATGGAAACAGGAATCCCTTCAAATAACCTTTGCACTTGCACCACACACAGACACAGACACACTCACTGGCAGTCTTAACATACAGAGGTTTGTCACATTAAAATATAAAAAGTGGATTCAAATGTGTGCAGAAACACTTTACTACAAGTTGGAGTTCCAGCTCTCATTGTCGCAGTGACACAAATAATGTATTTTTCTCTCTGCTGTTATCCCACAGATGCCTATCTTGTAGACATGCAAAAAAGTGAATAATGCCCCTCTTGCTGCTGAGTCACTCTCATTGTAACACTTGCCTACGTCCTTAATGAATCACAATAATGTGATGTGATGGCAGCACTACGGGGGGAAGCAGAACGTGCTGGGGATAACTGGAGAGCTGTGTGTGGAAATAATGCTCCTGGGCATCTTCCTGAAGTGAATATTTCAACTCTGACATACCTAGGAAAGGATAGCTCAGCAGACCAAAGAGAAGTTATCCATCTGGTCGTGTGGGGACAGCTGTGAGCAGAAATGCAAAAGCAAACTATGTCTAAATAAGTCTGATCCAAACTATGGGACACACCTGTCTTTCTCTTCACGGGAAAGAGAAGGAGTGAGAGACAAAATAGCAAACGCATCCTGCTGAATTTGGCATTGCTAGAGAATATGCCACAGGAGAGAGAGAAATGTGTTTCTGAGTGACCTAAATGAGGCCGAATGACCTGACTTATTCTTTGAAGTCTCTATTTTTTTTGCCAGAAATATATAGACATCTGTGATGTCTATAACAGGAACATAAAAAGGACATGCTTGGATCACTGGTTTGCCATCCAAATATATCGGGCATATTGCAGTGAACTGCTCGTTGGTATCAGGTCTTTGTGAGAGGGTTTGCATTAGCTTCTTGGGCAAGAAGATCCTGTCAACAACATGTCAACAACAACATGTTTTGTCCTTCAGAAAGGGACTGCTTTCTCTGCAATTTTTAAACTGTACTATAGTTTTGAAATGGAGAAGAAGCTGTAAACAGGAAAAGTATCTGTATATCCTACTTTTGCTACTCTCAGTGATAATAACAGTGTGTTTTAAAAACCATCTGACTAGTTTTTGTAAGTTTCCCACAAAATGAATGATATTTCATATCTTTCTTTAATTCTAAACATCAAGAATGAAACAACAGACATTTCTTGAAAGGGTAACTTGAGTTTAAGTTATCCAGAATAACTTCAAAATCTCAATGTGGAAAAATATATCAATTTTAACATTTCCCTAATGTCATTTTTTCGGATAACTGTATGTGACAATAGGCCAGTGGGCAAACAGGGCCACTTTGCAATATTTATTTGGCAAAAAAAAAAGTGGAAGCATAACTGTGTTCTTCTAGGAACTCACTAAGGTGGTCCTGAATTCTGGACTGAATTCACAACTCCATCCTGCATTTGACATTAACACTCTAATTTTAAAATTTGGAACAAGAATGAGAAAAATAGTCACCTGAGCTGTGTGTTTCCAATGTTGTAGTAACCATCTATCTAGTGGAATTTTTCCCAGATGGTCTTGCAAACTTTTTTGGCTAAACTGCATTAATATGTAAATTGGGAAACAATTACCGGTAGGAAATGAAATATGGAGAGATGTGAATGTATCATTTTTTTTTTGAAGCAAAGTATTTGTTATTGAAGGTATAAAGTCTGAAAAATTCAAAATAGCCCATATATTTTCCTCTAACAGTTCTTGGATTAGAAGAATGACATTCACAACAAGGACGTTTTAACTGCTGAACATAAACTTCATGGATTTGGTTGTTTGCAGTACAACTTTTGTAACAAAACAAAACATTAAACAAGGCTACGACCTGGATGTTGTACCAACCAGAGAGTACACTAGAAAGGAAATAAAGAGCAGCCAGATAGAATATAAAGGACAATTAACCTGTTAGGAGTTAACTTGTATTTGAAAGACTTACTTAGAATTAGTATTAATGAGATGAGGGAACTTAAAAAATTTTCCTTTACATTATACCTCTTTACTTAACCAATACTCATAGCCCATATATTGTTTTCTATTGGCACTACAATATCAACAGTTTATTAGCATTGGAGGACAGTGCCTTGCTCCATTTAAATAATTTAAGAAAAAATTCCTCACTACCACCTCCAATAATTCTAAATTCGTAGCCTGGTAATATTTCTTTTTCTCCATTTTCCTATCTCTTTGTAGCCCACCTTAGATTCTCAACTTACTTTTCCAAACCTAATCTTTTATTAAAAAGAGAAATATTTTAATACCATCACTCTCAAATGCCTGGAATTTAGAAGGCGGCAAAAAGCACTGTGTACAAATGCAAATTTTGCACAAACCTGGATACAATGATGTTTTAGAGCTATCCTCTGCTCAGGCCATCTAGGTTCATCCTCTATTCAGACGCCAGATGTTGCAAAGCTCAGATTCCTGTAGGCTGCTGGTATAGCCAGACAGGGACTGACAAGAGGGCAATAAATAACAGTGCACCATAGAGAGTTATAAATTAACATTAACACCAGTTCCAACCACAGGTGACAAGTATAAGTGTCCTGAGCCCACCTATATGTTTTACAAACTTAATATTTATTTTTGGAGTTAGGAGAGCCAAAGCTGGCTCTCTGTCTGCAAGGTCCAACATTTCCACCTGAGTTTGGCATCTGCTGATTAGTTATATACAGTAGGATTGTCACATCAAAGTGATTTTATGTGCCTTGCCTTTCTGACAGTCATAGGATTGTAGAATTGCTTAGGTTGGAACAGACCTCTAAGATCATTGAGTCCCCCCGTTAACCGACCACCACCAAGTCCAGCACTAAACCAGGTCCCTAAGTGCCACATCTACACATCTTTCAAATACTTCCAGGGATAGTAACTCAAACACTTCTGTGGGCAGCATGATCCAATGTCTGACAAAACTTTTGGTGAAGAATTTGTTTTGTAATATTCAACACTTGCCCTGGTGCAACTTGAGGCCATTTCCTCTTGTCCTATTACTTGTTACTTGGGAGAAGGGCTGACACCCACCTGATTACAACCTCCTTTCAGGTGCTTGTAGAGAGCAACAAGGTCTCCCCTGGGGCTACTTTCCTCCAGCCTAAACAAAGCCATGTTGAAGACATAAAAGCGTGCTTCTTTTTAAGTGACTTTCATGTGTAAATATATAAAATGCACAGCAAAAAAAAAAGGAAAAGAAAATCTCACATCTAGCTCTAGTTAAAGAAATAAAAGTTAATCAGAAATTCATAGGAGAACCTGAGAACACAGCTATTTCAAATGGGCAGTAGTTCATATTGTTATCTCTGTGATTCATTTTATGACTCCTGTGTGTCTGGCATTGCTTTTTCACATCTTACCTCATCAAGTAATACCGAATAACTTTGTGCAGTTTCAATACCTAAATGATTAAATAAGGGCTTTTGCATCAAATTTAGATAAGCAGACAGTGAAATTAACATGAATTATTTAACAGTTAGAAACTTGGGATTGACCTCCTACTGTCAGAAGAAAGGTAGATAATTTACAAAATTATATAGTATATGCCTCCTGTGGGTTTATTTGAACATGTTACTGACTGCTTGTATTGCTGCTTCAAGGAAAATCTGCCATAATCCTGTGCACATAGAATTAGACTAAACAACATATACTGGATCCTAATACCTCACCTGTGTTTGGAAGTCTCAACCATAACTCATGAGCCAATGTAAAAGGCAAGGGTCACAGTAATACTCTTCAGGCTGCTTCAAGGTTAGGTGAAATTATTTAAAGAAGTTCCACCAGCTTCATGAGATTTGATTTCAAGTGACTGGGTTCAAAGAGCAGATTGGATTGAATTGGTAAAATTATAAATCATCACCATATGATATTTAATCAATTATTATTTCATTGTTAGTCCTAAAATCGTTACATGTGATTACTGTCGTGATCAAGCCTGATCTGTGTCCATTCATCCAGAGCTGGTTTTCACTTTAAAATTCGAGAGCTTCTATATACCAAAAAATCCAGTCAGCCCAGGAGTACATTGCAGCACTGTGAAATATGAAACCCCAAAGTTGTGCAAAAATGCACGCGAGTACACGAGGCAAAGCTTGTGTTTGCTCTCAGCCACCCAGAGGGACACAAAATCCTGTTTGAAATACAGCATATAATCCCATCACCAAGGTTAATATGCACACTCACTCCTCACCAGATTTCTACCAGATTTCAGATGTGACTGCCTCTACATACTAAATGATAGGTCCTTTGCATTTTCCAGGCACTACAATCAATCACTTCCAGCTCTGCAGCTGACCTCTGTTTTGTGAACCTGGTCATTCTTGACTGTTTGCTGCATTGTGTCTTTATTAATCACACCAACTATTAACTCTCTAGGTCAAAATCACATTGATTACTGTGGCAGCATATTATGATTATTATAGAGAACCGAGAGAGAAAAAACCACCTCAGAAAGATGGTAAGCCAAACTTTATTAGCCATTATATACAGTTGTCACCAATTAATGGTTTGGGAACTGATCCTGATTCCTAGGCACAATCTCTTCCTGCTACTTACACACACTTCAACCTCTATGTTTTTGCCCCCCCTTCCAGAGTGCAAAAAGCCCCATAATTCCTTTATTACATGATTTGTTTGTTGTTGTTGTTTGTTGTTTTGTTTTTTGGGGGTTTTTTTGCTGACCTATACCAGTTGTCTTTAGTGGAGCGTAAAGATTACTGGTTTTAAAGAAATCACAGCAACTGTTTCCTGGTCCCCGGTTAAATATCTTTATCATTTGTTTATAGTGGCTCCAAAACAGTTCCTTCCTCTGCCATATTCAGAGAAGCCATGAGTGTTTAACTGTAATAGTTTTGATCTGGAACTACAACTTGAATGGAGAAAAACATTCTTGCCTGTGGACAGAATAATTTACAAAGTGGATATGAAAGGAACATATTCTAAACAGATTTGGGGAGAATATTTTATGACACCAGAGATATTTTCTGAATTCTAATCATAGTTGAATATAGCCTTTCACAAATAAGTCACAACTAAGTTAAATGCTCTACTTAAAAAAATGGAGAAACTATATAGCTGGAATATACTGCATAACTCAGTAATAAAGGTATTACTGAATATATGGAATATGTGTGGGCATGGAGCAGGTTGGGACAAAATCATTCCATCAGCTTCTATTTAGCATAACTGTATTTAACACAAGAACTCCCATAGTTTGGATCAACACTAAATACAAGGCCAGCAACCAGAAATTCCTGCGTGCCAGACCTGATTCTAACCCTTGGCAGGTAAATTGCCTGTGATTGAATTAATGACCACTAATTCAAAAGAGCTGTTTCCTCACCTCCCTGGAGTAAGTCAGTTAAGTATCGGGAAGAGTGATTAGCCTGCATTTTATGTGAGGAGTGCTGTGACTACAAAACTATTCTGTAAGTGATGTGATTGTTTAATATGAAAGGAATCACAAGCAGATTTAAATAAATTGGGTCCTATATATCACCAAACATTTGGTGTCTAAGAAATGCAAACACATGAATATATGAAAAAAGGTATTTCTGTGCTTTGGCAAGATATATAGATGGAGTACTGAGAGAAAATAATGGTGATATGATCAGCCAAGATAAAGTTGAGAGAGAAAAGAAAATTTATAAAAGAGACTGCATTAATTAGATGGCATTACAAACAAGGAAATTATTTGGGACATTATAGGATTGAGGATCTTTTTATTTTGGAACAGCTTTCTTTAACATTTATGTGATATAAAAGGTTTTCAGATGCTTTTCATAGTTGTATTGGGTCTGGCTAGGATGGAGTTACTTTTCCCCACAGCAGCCCTCATACTGCTGTGCTTTGCACTGGTAGCTAGAAAAGTGTCACTAACACACCAGTGTTTTGGCTACTACTGAGCAGCATCAGTGCTGTCTCTCCGACACTCTCCCCTCACCAGTGTGCTGGAGGTGGGCAAGATCTTGGGCTGGGACACAGCCAGGGATATTCCATATCTGCTCAGCAACAAATGCTAAGAGAAAGGAGAAGAAAGGACGTGCATTCTTTCTTTTTATATTTGTCCTCTGGAGCAATCCCTGTGTGTACTGAAGCCCTCTTTCCCTGGAGGTGTATGGACATCGCTTGTTGATGGGAAGTAGAGAATAAAATCTTTTTGTTTTCTTTGCTTCCGTGCACCTGATCTTTGCTTTTAAGATAAATGCAAAAAATCGTACTTAGTGGAAAAAGTAAAACCCCCAAAACCGACAGTTTCCTCTGAACTTTGGTCATGACCTCATGTGCACTGTTGTGGTGGGTTGACCCTGGCTGGGTACCAGGTGCCCACCAAGGCCGTTCTGTCACTGCCTTCCTCAGCAGGACAGGGGAGAGAAAATATGACAAAAGGCTCATGAGTTCAGATAAGAACAGGGAGAGATCGCTTCATCTTGACCCACATTTTTCTTTTTATCCATCTTATTTTCTACCCCCTCATCCTGCTGAGGAGGGAAATGATAAGATCAGCTTGGTGGACACTTTATGTCCAGACAAAGTCAATGCATCACAGTCCTTTTCATTACCCAGCTGGGACTTGAAGAATTTCAGGTAAGGATATAATTGGGAGAAGTAGTAGGCCAAACATGGATTGAAAAATGCTGCAGGGTGAAATGATCTTGGGGATTTTCTGTTGCTGTAATTGTGGTGAAGGAATAAGTGGTGGACTGTGTGTAAATTATCCATTTTTGTTCAGTGTTAAAATGATGGTATTTTGATTTTTGTGCGAGTAAATCCTATTTTTGTTGATGAGGAAGTTTATAAATATTGTGTGATGAATGTAGATTTTAATGATAATTTTTAAACACATGATTCATAAAGGTGAAGGATGGAATGTGTTGGGTTTGCATAGCAAGATTTTGGTAGCGGGCTATAAAGGCGGCTTCTGTGAGAAGCTGCTGAAACCTTCCCCCATGTCCAACAGAGCCAATGCCAGCTGGCTCCAAGATGGACCCACCAATGGCCAAGGCCAAGCTCATCAGTGATGGTTGTAGCACCTCTGCAATAATGTATTTAAGAGGGGAAAAAAGTTACTGCACAACAGAAAATTGCAGGTAGAGAGTAGGAATATGTGAGAGAAACAGCCCTGCAGCCACATAGGTCAGTGAAGAAGGAGGGAGAGGAGGTACTCCAGGAGCTGGAGCAGAAATTCCCCTGCAGCCTGTGAGGGAGTTTGTGGTGAGGAAGGTGACACTGCAGCCCAGTGAGGTCCACAGTGGAGCAGCCTGTGGAGGACTGCATGGTGGAGCAGGTGGATGCCCAAAGGAAGCAGTGACCCTGTGGAAGGGCCATGCTGGAGCAGGCTCCTGGCAGAACCTCTGGACACATGGAGAGAGGAGTCCACACCAGAGTAGATTTGCTGGCAGGACTTGTGATGCCACAGGGGACCCACACTGGAGCAGTTCATGAAGAACTTCAGCCCATGGGAAGGATTGATGTTGGAAAAGTTTGTGGAGGACTGTCTCCTGTGGAATGGACCCCATGCTGGAGCAGGGCAAGAGCGTGAGGAGTCCTCCCTTGTGGAGGAAGGAGATGCAGAGACACAACGTGACCAACTGACCACAGCTCCCATACCCCACCCCCTGCAGTGCTGGAAGGTGGAAGGTAGAGCAATTGGGAGTGACGTTAATACTGGAAAGAAGGGAGGGATAGGTGGAAGGTGTTTTTAAGATTTGGTTTTATTTCTCATTATCCTGTTCCAATTTGATGCATAATAAATTCAGATAATTTCCCCAAGTCAAGTCTGTTTTGTCTGTGACTGCAACTGTGGAGCGATCTCTCTGTGTTCTTACCGCAACTCATGAGCCTTTTGTCATATTTTCTCTCCCCTGTCCTGCTGAGGAAGGCAGTGACAAAATGGCTTTGGCGGGCACCTGGTACCCAGGAAGGGTCAACACACCACAACAGCGCATGTGGGGTCATGACCAAAGTCACCCTAAAGTTCAGAGGAAACTGTCGGTTTTGGGGGTTTTACTTTTTCCATTAAGTATGATTTTTTGCATTTCTTAGTTGAAAAGAGTCTCAGCAGTTTCCAGTTAATTTCACTCTCCATTTCTTCTGCACCATTCACATTGACATGGTTTCAGGTTGGCAAATACTGCAATGAAGTACCAATTTTTTAGCTATTATTGCAGAATATTCACAGAAAGAACGTTTTGAATTAGTAAGTGCCTGCATTTATTTTAGAAATGTGATTCTGGAATTTATATTATAATATACAATCAAGGAAAATAAAACCAGGCATTCAAATAATGTAAAGTACCTGGAAATCATGGATTTATCCTTAAAATTATTTAATTATTTAAAATCTAGAAATATTTAAATATTGGTTACCTACATTTGCCTCCTCTTTCTAGAAAAAAGTCTTTCACATTGTTTCAGTTATATGAACTATATATACACATTTTCAAAAGAATATTAAAATTTTAGTCTAAAATAATAACTTGGTTACCTGAGCTTACATTTAAAAATGGTAGATGGTGGTCATTGAAACACTTATCAAAGGGTATCTGAGTTTCTCACAACCAAAACAAATCAAGAGTTAGTCTATAACTAATTTGCTCAAATTTATTTTTATTTATTTTTAAAAACAGACCAAAAGGTTCTCAGGCCTGTTCTTACTGCTAAACTGAGTGTGAGAAATGACCTCTAATTCCCTTGACTTAGAAATTACTGGAGACTTTCTCCCCATAGCAACATCAATACATCTCAATTTGTGTCAGTACCTACCATCCATGTAGCCAGGTCTGTAGCTTTTTTTTAAAAAATAAAAGGCTTGTTCCCCACAGTAAAGTAAAGCCTCGTAACTCAGCAGTAATGAAAACTGAAGAAACCTACACGATTACAAAGTATCCCCAATCCACTATTTTAGATAAAATCTCACATTATTTCTCATTCAGTGCAGCATTTTCTTTGTAGCCATATTTCAACCAATGCTATCAATATCTTTCCTTGGAAAAAATTTTAAAAGTCTGGCAGTGAAGGAATAAAGACTGTTAGAAAAAAAAAGGAGCCATTAAGATATAAGGACAAAAGGGAAGTTTTCAGAAGCCTGTTCTAAAGGAAATAAAAGCACAGTTAGAAAATTTTGCTTTTTACACATGCACCTTATTAAATCTACCAGGTACCCAAATCCTATATCCATCCCTCCTAAATGCAAGAGGTGCGCTACCAACTAACTTGGAAGATGGGTTTCAGATACTAAAATTTTCTGATGCAAAAAGTTTATTGAAGGAAACTTCCCAGTCTGATCATTCATGAGACTCCCTGGCAGTCACCCCCCAAAGGCCAGAGATTATCACTGCTGGGACTGAAGCCTCTTCACCCCGGGCTGCTCCAGTGGCCCAACGAGAGCCCTGCTTGACTCCCCACACACTCCAGTCAGTCAAACCAGGTTTCCTCACTGGTTTGACCCCAGGTTTCCCATGTCTCAGATGTCTCATTCTACAAAACAGTTTATTCACAACTTCAGGTAAAACCATGAAAGATTCTAAGAAGTCAGTTATTGACCAACTAGTTGATCTTTCACTACTCGCTTGATATGAGAATGGTGTCTCCAGTTATTCTTACCCAAAACTTTGAGAGCAAAATAAGAATGCGGTAAGACAGCGTATGGTCCTTCCCACTTAGGTTCTACTTTGGAATTTCTGAGAATATCTTGATTAACACTTTATCCCCTGGTTTTATATCATGTACTTGTATTTCAGGTGGGCTGGGCTAATACTACTATGCATCAACAGTTTGCAAGCACATTTTAACCAGGAACAACATAAAGTTGTGTCAGAGAAGGTTTAAGCTGAATATTAGGAAAAGCTTCTTCAGCCAGCGGGTGGCTGAGCACTGGAACAGGCTCCCCAGGGAAGTGGTCACAGCACCAAGCCCGACAGAGTTCAAGAAACATTTGGAAAATGCTCTCAGACACATAATGTGATCCTTGGGGCAGTACCAGGAGTTGGACTTGATGATCCTTGTGGGTCCCTTACAACTCAGGATATGCTATGATTCTATAATATTAACAACGTCAGCTTCTTTGTAGCAAACTGTCTGGCAGTGTGGGAATAAATGAACGTCAGACCATCACTGCTGTAAATAAAGTAAGCAGCAGGTAAGTATAACACAATTATACTGTATTTTTCATTCTGTTGATGAATCTTGTTCTTCTTCCTTTTAGTTTTGCAGTCTTTATTAAGAAAGGCCTAATTGTAATTGTATTTCTGTTTTCCTGCTGATCTTTATTTTTAATTTTGAAAGAAATAAGCAGAGCTAAAATACATTGCTATCCTGCTGGAATGTAATTTTCTGTTGCTACAGGCAACAAAGCTCTGTTTACCTAATGGGTTGTTTTGCTACAAAGGGGAAAAATATCCCCTGGGGATCAGTACAGACTGTGCCCTGTACTGTCACATGTCTTATGACTAACAGAGGCAGAGAAGTTTCCAGAGGGTTGTGAGCTTCAGTTACCAGAAAGGGCTAATTTTTTCTCAGTCTTCTTCTTCCCATCTTCCATTTCCACACAAGGAACACATACAAGTTCCTTCTTGTACTGAAAGATGTTTTATCACAATGCTGAGTTGTCACCAAAGTCTTTACTGACTGGTATATTTTTCTACTATACTGTTTCTCTAAGAAAGATCATAATGAGAACAGAAGATGGCACAATATTAATTCATTTGCATTATAGCAGTGGGAATGAGAACAGAAAATCACATTGTCTTGACAATGTGATGGGTAGAAGGAGTCCAAAAATAGCCTGAAATGTCCCATGAAAATCTGATGAGCAGAATGAGCAACAAGAAATCGTACATTATACTTCATACTGCTCTTGCAAGCTAGCAATGGCAGTGTTGTGAAGAGGTGACACACCAACCATTTGCTCTTAGGCTATGGTTATTGATCTATTTGTGACTTATAGCAGCTTAGCAACTTTTCTCTTCACAGCTGTGCTGCCTTTCTGACTTTTTGTACTTGCTTTTAACTCTCTCATTTATGAAGCAGAATGCATTTAGACTCTCTGACAGGTTCATACACTAGCCTGTTTTGTCCCACAACTAGAAGGAATCAGGAGCAAGCACATCAGCTGTGGCATTTTGGCAGCTGTGGTGAGTTTGTAGCTATAGCCTGCAGTCTGTAGTTCCAGGTTTCTGGCTGTGAAGCTTGAGTAGAGAGCAGGTGTGGAAAGGTATAGAAGCAGAAGCTACCTGGCACATCTGAGGGCTCTTTTAAACCAGGGAACTAAAACTTAGGACACACAGTCTCATACCTTAATGCAGAACCATGGAAGTCTGGTATCTTATTGTATCTATGGTCTATCTAGCCGTAAGATAGGCTGCAACATTCTATAGACAGCTAAATAATTTTAATTTTAAAATTTACTTTTTTAGTGTAGAAAAATGAATTTGTGTTATTGCTGTGCTTTTGATAAATTTTCTGGAAGTACCCTCATTTTTTTAACACCACCACTTCGCTCAGGACTGCTTGACACCTTGTTTTCTGAAGACTATTAAAACCATCATATGTTTATTTTTCACAGTAGTCACATGATAGAATTCTCATTATTTTTGTTGTATTTATAATTGTTCACACTTCTTACAGATTTAATGATTAACCGGCTAGTACAGAAAACAGACTGGAGGAAATCGATATTAAATCAGAGGAGTAAAATAACCTGAGTATCTTACAAAACCTGCAAAGGAAAGCAAACAAATACTCAGATGACATGATGATGAATGCAGTTTATTGGCACAGGATAGAAGACATGACTTATAGCTCTCTCCCCCACACTCATATTTGCAGTTTTAAAATGCTGTGGCATTGCTTTCTGAAACTGGAGCACACTGCTGCTGCAAAGGATGGTGTTCTCCGTGCTAGTCTGAAATAGATGCTTAGTAGTCGTTATTATGTTCACATTATACTTGACCTCATAATGTGCAACTCAAGAAACTGAAAGCACGAATAATTCAGGCTTGCAGAAGCCAAATCTCTCCTCTTCGTCTTGCTCCCCTGTCCCAAAATGGGGGACTGTATGGAGTACCACTGTATGCAGACCACAAGAATGCTGCACCATCTTGATATTTTCTCATTTTTAGAAGAACTCAAACTATATGTTTCTAGATGTATGTAGGAATAAAGTAGGCCGGAATATGTCATCAATTAAAAATGTCTTGTGTTCTAGAACCAAAAATACAGCAATTCACACTTACACACATCTCATTGTCCCAAAAACTCAGACACAAAAATATGCTGTCATAATATAATTAAAAAAAATTTAAAAATATTTAAAAAGTTCAAGTGTAAGCAGTGTAAGAGTGCATGAAAAGAGGTTATTTTAAAGGAAAGTTTACTGGACTTTCAGGACAGAAGAAAGCAATCATAGAGGGATAAAAGTTTTCAACAAAAACAATATGCATGACCAAGCCCTTCTGATAGAGTTATCACCTGTGACAAAATATTGCACCACAGTTCTCAAGCTACATTTTAGCAACTTAGTTTTTTGGTGACTGTTGATAAAGCAAGAAAGTTCATAGCTCTTTAGACTTTCAAGAGTCCCTGTATTAGGCGGCTACTACTGCTTAAAATGCAGTGGATGTTTCAATAAAAGTGGATTCCTATTACAGAAAAGTGTACTCACTGATTTTCACCAAAATTGGGTTGAGAACCAAGGCCTCTTTTGAAAGAAAACAGTATTGTTTAATTGCTTAGGTCTTTTCAAACTCAGACAGAAGAGTACTTTTTTTTCTGTTAAACTTAACATTACGTATTGGCCTCTACAATGATATAAACAGACTGTCCATAAATATTCCAGCAATACCAGGCCGTGCTAAGCATTTTAGGCATCAGTTTTGGTTTAATCCCCCTTTGTGTCATTATATCAACACATAAATATTCTTTCTAATAAATACTGCCCTTAAACTTTTCAGATGCCATAGAACAAGAAAAGGTAGTCACACATATTAAATGCTATCAGGAATGATGTGGTGGCTTATGTTTGCTCTTTTCCAAGATATGAATTTTATTATCTTTTCTTGTCTCAGAAGTACAAAAATGACTTAACAGTTTAGAGCACTTTCAGTGAGTTTCTGATGTGTGTGCAGTCAGGATCCCGCTGCCAAGAGCAGCAGGTACAGAACTTGGTGCTCCAAGGACTCATTGCCAATATAGAGAGGTGCTGGATTTTCCTCTGAGATCTACCGCAGAGTCCTACCAACTCCACATGTGTTGTATAGATGTAGGAACGCACGACTCTTCAGTATGTGACACTTTTATTCTAAGGCTTTTGCATAGAAGGAATTCAAAGCTATTTCACTTCATGCATTAAATATGAGACTTGTGATTCTTGCTTCACGAAATTCCAAGAGACTCACGAAAGTTTTGACAATTCATCTGTGTAATGTCTGTTCCTTATGTTTCTATGAGGGTTTCTTACACCTTTAGCACTGAGGATGAGTCACCACCGGATCACAGCTGGAGTGAGAAAAACAGTTACAGCCAGAGGACAAAAAAAATTTAAAAATCAGCTTTTCGTTCTTCCCAGCTGCAAGGTTCTTCTGTGCTCACATGGTATGCACAGCTACTTGGCAGGGCTTTTAACGTGGCACGTGGCTGTGCTGGACATAACAGATCATGACACATTGTCACATTAAAGCCAGTGACCTGTATAGCAAGGTCTGTGTCAGGGACCTGAGCACAGTGACTGCCTCTGCACAGGTTTGGTCAGTGATGTTGGAGGCCAGCTTTGATATGGAGCAGCCGAGTAAACTTGCTGACTTGTTTAAGAAGGAGGTTTATTGGCCCTTTCCTCAAGAGGTCCATTTAAGTTCAGACCCTGTCTTGGTCCTCGCCTGAGTAACACCGCAAATGTGCCTTGGACCTGTTGAGCTTGGGCCTCAGGCTTGACTTGCCAGATAGACCTTGGACTTGCTTCATTGCAAGGCTTCTCTGGACATCTGGACTGATCTGAGCCCGAGCACCATCCCCAGCCTGCACCACTCACCTTGCTGAGGTGAAGTGGAGCTGGCCCTGGTTGGTGAGGCCACTGCCCTGCTGACAAAGGTAGCACACCCCAACCCTTGCTGCTCCCTGGCAGTCTGCCCCCTTCCACACGCTGCTCAAAGCTGCAAGGAAAAAATAGGGAAAAAAAAAAAAGGAAGAGGAAAATCTTTTAAAATTACATGCTGAACCACGTGTATTGGAGATAACAGGGACCCGTAATCAGGACTGAGGTCTCAGAAGAACTTACTATTTGTTTAAGGTAGCAAATAACTGCATAAAAAGAAGCATTTTAAATCCTGTCACATGCTGTCCTCTTAGCTAACGTTCAAAGGTCATAGAATATGTTTGAGATAAAGTGATGCTTTCTGGAAAATGTCCCCAAATTATCAGGAACAGCTAAAAATGATAACATTTATAAATATAAATATGTATATGTTTAAGCTTTTTATTAATTCTTTCTCTTAGTAAGAGTGACTTTGACATTTCCATTGTATCTTTAAAGTATAATGACATATGAGAAGTCTTGCAATGAAGTGATAAAATGGATACTTTGAAACATTTCCAGAATCAACACTGACTTAGAAGGTGCAAGCTGAATTTCTGTTCCAAATCTGATCTAACAAAATATCAGAAGGAAGATTAAGATGAGCAGTACAGTATAAGTGTACACATATTCAGATTTTTAATTTTCCTCAAAAAAGGAGCACTCATGTATTTTATGTATTCATTTTTGCTACTTTGTAATGTAAAATTTACCATTTATATATTTAAATCAGCAGTTTTGTAATTGATTTTTTTGTAACTATTTATCCCACCCTGAACCTGATTCTGAGGATATGAATCTGTTTGCCAAGATCAAAGAGAGGACTTGTTCTTTCCACTGACTATAGAAGAAAATTATGGAAACTAAATCTCTGGCTGTCAGATGGTTATGTTGGGTTCATCTAGATTCTCCACAGACACTTTGAATTATTCTCACAGCTTATGTGTTAACATTAATATTCTATTTTTGTTGTTATTATATTATTACTAATATTATTAGCAATTGAATGCAACTCACAGTGAAAAAAATGCAGTCAGATCAATCAGAAAAATCAATGGTTTAAAATCTGTTCTGAAAGGCACCTCTAGCGGAGATACAGTTGCACTAGATCACCTATGGTACAGGAGCAAATAAAAATATTGATAAAAATAAAAAATCTGACAAATCATTCTAAAGTTAAGAAACATCACAATTTGTAGCTTTAATTTGACCCTTTAATGTCACTCTATGCAATCTGTAACAAAAGGAAATCATAGCTGTTGAATAGGATTTTTGCCTTATTCAGGGCACCAAATGAATAATAAGTGGGAACCGTGGATGCTCAGGGTACCAGACCTACAGGTCATGCAGTACATTGTGGTAGCTAAGCCTCAGTCTCTTTGTCAAGAGATCTAAATCTTGCAAGAGTCCTATCACAGCTTTTGGTGAGATGGCCAGTCTCGGTAAATCACGTGTGCAGAGGGTTTGAGCAAAGGAAGCCAGACACCAACCCAAGAGAAGTACAGCTTAAGTAGCAAGTAAGAAATAGAGAAGAGAGTAGTCTAGGACCTGCCCCCGAAGATAGATGTACTGGTCAAGAAGCCCCCATCTATTCCATTTTTATGATTATAAGAAAATGCCCCCAGCACTGGGTTATTGATGAGTTGGCAAGTAGGTCTTGTTCAAGGGTCAGATAAGGCGTCTGTAAAGCATAGAATAGCTTCCCCTATTTTACTATATGGCAGACTGCTCTTTTCCATCACTTACCCAGGAAAATGACTAACTCTTAGCAGAAGGGACCAAACTGCTCATTAGTATAATAAGGAATGTCAGCACAACTTCTTAACTCATCTTTTTTTATCCTTTATTTTTTTTTTTACCTTGACCTGGATGGAGAAGCTTCAAATACTCATTTGACAAAAATCCTGCGGTCTAGTTAAGTTCATCCAGGCACAGAAGCAAGTGAACTGGAAAACAAGTTTGTCACGATGATCAGTGGTGCAGTGATTTCCAATTCAAGGATTAAGTATGCCTCCCTGCAGTTTGTTTGGAGGGAATAGACTCTGTCTATCTGACAAGGAGTCTGGCATTTTGAGGAACTTGGACTAAGATGGATTCCTTTCTAATTGCTGAGAGAGATGGCAATGAATATTTATGCTTTATCACAGTGTTACTGGGGGTGGTGGTGAAAAGGAATTGTTTTTTTTCTTTGACTTAAAGATTCTGCTAGGTCAAGAGCTCTGATGTGTCCAAAAATGTGTCCCTCTATGTCTCAGACAGACTATACTTACAATTTTTTTTTTTTCCTCTCTGAAATGGATAGATTTAACTTTTTGTCTTCCCACAAGAATACCTTTGTTTGGATACTTGGCTGTGGAGCACTTTCAGGCCCAGAAACCAGAGCAGTTCCAGATACCCACCCCTACAAATGTCAAATTTAGACACCAAGGAGGAAGAGCATGGTAAAGGCAGCATCTTTCCAAATGAAGGATGTTTGAGAGATGATCAGAGGAAGGTCAGATGATTTGCAGAACATGCAGGCCACTGTTTCTCATCCCCAGGGCAGCGACTTGCACGTGGAGTGGAAGAATTTGTCTTCATTTAGGGGATCTATGGTCTTCATATCCAGTGATGACACCCTTGCACTTGGATCTTAGCATTTCTAGTCATTAATAATGACTCCACGTGGCTGTGACTCAGCAATTGCACACTATGGATTACTGCACACATATAGCACCCAGCCAGGGTTTGGAGTACATATCATGCCTTCCAACTTAATTCCGAGCAAAGGCAGCAACACTGTTCAGTCGATTTTCGCTAGTTCATTACCAGCTGCTAGGGTGCTTGCTAGTTTTTTGTGTTTGATAGCAGATTTAAAGTAAATTAAAAAAAAACTGCCAGGGTATTGATCATGGTGAAGCTTCCTTCTACGGAGAAATAGCTTGCAAGATATTTTGAAAAAAATGAAATGGAGTATGGGCAATAGACTAACCCAGTATTTTTCTTCTAATTTATAACTTTCAATGCACAGAGCGTTGTGGTTTTTTTGGTTTTGTTTTTTTTTTATTAAAAACAAATTAAATTACTATTTATAATGTTCTCCCCTGCACAGAAGATACAACCTAATATATGTTTTGCACAGGTTAGTTAGAACTACTGACAGTTCTGTTCATTAATTTGGGTTTTTTTAATGACTGATAAGAATAATACTGATCTATAAGAATTAATGTCTTTTTTCAAATTCAGTGGGGAAATTTATTGAAACCCCTCTCTATGAATATATATATATTCATAAATTTTATATAACTATATAAAAACTGTATTTAAATATTTATTTATATATTTATACATATAATAATATGTCTCTGTAAACATAACATTTTCCTTGAACAATCTTCCTTAAATGGTTACTTACATATAATGTCTGTGTTACATATTTCTTTTCCTCTGAACTCTTATGATATTCCTTAGGCCAGGACTTCATTTTATGGCAGCTGTTCTTCACCTGACTTCTGAAAAATTGCTAAGGTGATTATTGTAGCATGAATGTGTTGTGATGCCACTCCAGAGAGCAACGAATTACCATACAGATTGGCAAAAAAAAGGTGAAACCCATGGGTTGAGATAAGAAGAGTTGAAGAATTGAAACACAGTGTGTACTACTCCTACTACTAATTATTATTATTAATAATAAAAATAATAATAATAACAATGTGAGAGACAATTAAAACCCAGTTAAAAAAAGTGATGTACATTGCAATTGCTTCACCATGCACTGACCATGCCCAGTCCATCCCCGAGCAGCAACTGGAAGCTCCTGGCCAATTTCCCTCATTTTCTATTCTGACCATGACATTCTATGGTATAAATATCCCTTTGGCCTTTTTGGGGCAGCTCCCCTGGCCGTGCTTCTTCCCAGCTTCTTGTGCACCTGCTCACTGGCAGAGCCTGGCAAACTGAGAAGTCCTTGATTTAGAGTAAGCACTACTGAGCAACTAAAACATCAGGATGTTAGCAACATTATTCCCAAACTGAACCTAAAACACAGCACTGTACCAGCTACTAGGGAGAAAATAAATTCCATCACAGCCAAAATCACAAAAGAATGTAAGTATCTCCCCTTTCCTCTTCTAAAATTCTGTGCTAATAGCTCAAGAGCATATTCTTTTACATTAGGGCAACTACTTAGTTTTAAATCCCCCAGTTCAGGTAAAAAATGTAAGACTACAGACTTCGTTCTGTTCACTTCATCAATTTGCTTGGAAGTACTGTGTCGAAAGGTGAAAGATTTGTCTTTGTCTAGTACATGAAATTTTGACTTCTGTTAACTTTGCAGTTTAAAGAAAGGGATAAAGTTCTGTATTTGTGCATTAAAATGATTTGACTTACAGAAAATGGGAAAGAGATTTTTTTTTACCCTTTTTTTTTTTTTTTCCCAAGCAATACCTGTTTCTAGGGAGCTTATCAATTATAAGATTGGTAGACAGATGTTTTTAGCTTGCATGGCCATTGCTACTTCCCATGACAATGTTTGGCCCGGCATTCCATTTACAACAGTGACAGTGTACTCCACTAAACCGGTGACAGTTTTGAAAACTCAGACTGTGAAGTTCAGGGATTAAATCAGATTCTTTTTTTTTTTTTCCCAAATGAAATGTAATAATATTTGGCACATCTTGAATATTGTTTACCAAATGAAAATTACTTCCAAATAGACTATGGAGAGTTCTACAGCCCTTCTTGAAAACCTGGTTGGTTTTATTAGCAGTGGTTATCACTTTGCTTTCTTAAGATATACAAAATGGCAGTTCATGACTTCCATTTTAGTGTCATTTAAGGGTTTTTGAGTAGACACCAACAAATCCTGGAAAAATGCAATTCTTCCTTGCACCCATTTCTTCCAAAATCTTATAAAAAAGGAACTGGATAAAGAGATGCTGATCTTTTCTCCCTGTTATCCAGGGATAGTATATGTGGGAATGGTTCAAAGCTGCATCAAGGGAGATTCAGACTTGATATTAGGAAGCATTTTTTTACAGAGAGGGTGATCAAACACTGGACCAGGTTTCCTTGAGTGGTGGTTGATGGATGATCGAGGCCCCAGGCCTGTCATTGTTCAAGAGACAATAGAACAATGCCCTTATGTGATGGACTGAAATGTCAGTAATGTCTTAAACATTGTCAAAATACTAGAAAGATGTTTTGTCAAATTGTGAAGAAGCCTGTCTGCGACCACCAAGGCATCCTCTCCTCCCAATGCCGCCTGATTGGAATTTGGACTGTGACTGGAAGCTTGAGATTATACTATTGCCTGATCATCTCAAGTCTGAGGTAAACAAGGCTCGGGAAAGAAGAATGTATCTGTGCTAAGAATCAGCCCTAGCTGGACTCAGGTGGTGGTGGAGGAGAAGGTGTTTGGGGGTGCGATGGTGAAATCTCTACACACTAAACCAAAGGAGTAACCTCCTCCCACCCCCACTCTGAGAAAACCATGTACATGCAAGACATTCACATGAGATGCAGCTGAAAAGGGTCATAAACCATCAAAGACCCCCAGAGCACCCCCCACACTCATTCCTGAGGCCTTCTACCACCAAAGGACTGCACGTATTCCAAGTGAAGCAACAAATCCAGAGCCTGTCGCAAGAGACTGCAAAACTTCCCCACCACCACCCAAGGGAGGTGCCTGGCATCTCCTGAATGTATGTTAATCCACTGGACTTTGTGTTCTGTGGGACCCTCACCACCAAGAAGACCAGAAGATCCAGACCCATGGGACACTGCTGGGTTACACAAAGTGGTGATACATTTTCTATTTTAATCTCTGTCACTTTCTTTCTTCCCCCCTCCTCCCCCTACTTCCTCCCCCAACTTTTTCCTATTTCTTTCTAACTCTCTTTCTCTGCCTCACATTTACCCTTAAATAAAATCCATACTATTGAATTCGGCATCTGGTCTTTTTTGTATATTAATTCGGGTAGAGGCATTTCTAATAATTTTAATGACCAGATCATAACACCTTAATAACACACTTTAACTTGTGTTCAGCTCTGAATTGGTCAAGCTGCTGGACTAGAGGATCCTTCTGAAATATCCTATCCTATCCTATCCTATCCTATCCTATCCTATCCTATCCTATCCTATCCTATCCTATCCTATCCATTAACCTATTAACACTTCTGTTTGGGACAGTTCTCATCCTCTGAGGAATATGCAGGAACCTTGTTTAAGGAACTGTCTAACCTCTGTTCAGTGAACAGCACATAAAATAAATTTGGTTTAGCTGTTTTCCTTATCTTCCTTGCATACTTCTCTATGATTATAATCTATCAGCCTTGTGAATTCTCTAGCAAGTTTTCTTCTTCTAATGTATTTAAAAGTTTTCATTATTAGCTTTCATGCCTCCAGCAAATTTCTCCTTAAAATGTTTTGTTCTTTTTTTTTTTTTTTCTATTCTGGCTTTCTTCATTGCAGTTTTATATCTAACTTGACATTTTATCCTCTTCTGTGCCTTTGTTTTACAAAGTCTTCCTTTTTTGGAAGGTCAAATTTCTGTTTCTAATACTTATTTTCTTTGCTGTTTAACCATGATAGCTGTGTTGGGGTTCTTGTGTGTCTGTGTGTTCCTCACACATATTGTTTCTTGCCTTCTGATTAGTGGGAAATTTTTTAATTTAAGCATTTATTCAGAGGTTTTTTAACAAATTCTTGCTTGGAAATGTTTTATCATGTCGGTAGTTGTCTTTATTTTGTTCTAATTCTCTTCTTCTTTTAAAAAAGGTGTATCCTCCACAGGGTTGTCAGATTTCACTGCTGTATAGCTCCCATTACTCCAAAATTAAATTGATCATGCTATTTCCACTTCTGTCCTGAACCAAAATGCTACTGATATAAAAGTCAGTTGTCCTCTTGTGAAGTAACTGCTCCAATAAAAAGTTATCAAAGGTGTTTTAACGCACAGCTTATACACCATGTTTCCCGTGTTCACTTTGATTTTGAAGATTTACACTTTGCTTGTTTTTCTTCACAATTATTATAATATTTTTCATCATTTTCAGAGCATAGTCTCTTTATAATTTGAACCATGTATAATTTTGCTATTATATTCTTTCTAATTCAAGCAGGAATTTCAATCTATGAAGACTCTGTGACATGATGTGACAACAATGGCTTACTGGACTTTATTTTTTTAACTTTTCATAAGTGCAGTACACTCACTCATTCCTAAACAATTGGACTGTAATAACAGACAGCAAAATGATTATGTTCTTTTTATCAAGTTTCCAACTGGCATATTAAATATATATTTATGTCTTATAAATGTATATTGTTTGTCATAAATATGTATTATTCAGAACTGGGTATTTTCTTCTTATAAGATTTTGTAAAAGTATAATTATACAGAGGTGTTATATGACAAGTAATTTCATGTTAAACTATCAGAGAGTCCAAATCCAGTTGCTTATTTTTATTTTCCCATTTAACTGAATTTTATACTTTTAGCATTTATTTTCCTGCTTGCCTACATTTTGTTTACTGATGTTATATCCTTTTTTTCCCAAGAATCCTCTTAAGGACTGAGTTATTGGAACTCTTCTTTCTTTATTCCTTTTTTTTTCTCCTTTACCGATACTCAATTCTAAAACTTCTTTCAAAGAAAGAAGATTAAGTGCCAAACAATATTTTTCTTTGGATTCCACATGTCTTGAAGAGCTTTCACCTTTTTTTTACATCTAAATAATTTCTCTTTACGTGAGTGGATTCTTTCTGCCTGTCTGTCTGTATGTCCCTGTTCTTAGAATTAGAGATATTTCAGAGAACACTGTCCAAGAAATTCTGATCCAAAGCCTCCAGACAAAAGTCTACATCTGCCATCAAGAACCTCTCTCCAATTGCTGTGAGCCTTTTTGGTATCTGCATGAACTGCCAACCACCAGCTCCTCTACAGCACCCTTGAAAAGGCTGCTTCACATCTTCTGACTGCTTTGCATTCAGTGGACTCTAAAATCAGAATTCCCCTGCGTATATCTTCTGTCACACATACACTATCTCTCTGTCTTTTGTTGATCTTGAGGCTCTCAAACACAAATCTAATAGAGGCAGCAGGAACATAGCTATAGCTTGTCCTTTGACACCTTTATTTCACATTTCTTCATCTTCATATGAATGCCACCTGGGACCTGGTGTTCCTTCCCACAATTCATGCTCATATTTTAAGTTTAAGCACTGCAAAACACATCTTCATGTACACATTTGGGCTGGTTGTGAGAGTACAGAGTAAACAGTGCTCAACCCGAAATCATCTATGGACCCCAGCTGTTCCTGGAGTTTGTCAGCTGAAGGTACCATTATTTGTGTCCTAGCAACAGATTGTAAATAACTTTAAGACAAAAAATTATGGGCAGGTGAGATGTCTGCAGACCAGTTGTCAGAGGTAAAAGATTTTGGAGCAGTCCCTGTAAGAATCAGACCAGGGGACTTTGCACTTTGATAAGAGGAGGTGAAAATGGGCAGATCAAGTGTCCCATTTTCAGCTGTTGAGGTAAGAGTAGACCTGTATCCTGTTATCAAGCACAGATTTGTGGTAATTTTCATTTTAAATCTATGAATATAAAGTTCTATTTCTGAACATTTCAGTCCTGTGTCTTCCTCTGCTGGGAGTTCAAGCTGGAAACACATTCTTTTTTATTTAATTGCTCATAAATTTCAACTATTATAAATATGAGTTTTCAGTGTTTTTAAGACAAAAAGTTATTTGAAAGCTGTGCAATCTGATTCTTATTCAGGTTTGTCCTATTTTAGCTGTACCAATAGAGTACAAAGGGGCCGTTTGTCAGAAGGTTTTCTGAATTCTTAGTGTCTGTACTTAATGTTACCCAGGTGTTGGAGCTTTTCCATCTATCAGTGAAGTGATTTGTGGTGCTCAGTTAATGCACCAGTGAGAGCAGTCAGGCCAGCTCAAGGAAGTGTTAGATACTTCTAATTATTTAGAGAAGTTATAACTTCTTAGGCTTAGTTTGTACTGTGTGGAATACCATGTAGGTCCTGGTTATCAGAATCAAGAATGAATAGGTTCCCCACCATAGTTTTCATGAAGCGTTCACAGCTATGTAAATACGTATATTCTACACCACTATTTGCTAAGAGGTGTATTTTGTATGTACATTACACACGTTTATGTGACTACATATGTCCCCACCTCATAAGCAGATGGAGAAACAAGGAAATAATTGAAATAATTCTGGAAAACAAATAGCTCTCAAGGAAATTTTGGAGTTTTTAAAAAAAAAATGTTTCTGATGCAAATGAATATGTAAAATGGTCATAGATGTTTTTTGCAACAGGAGATTCAGCTCACACATCAGCTGTTCATCCTGGGTTTGTTTCTGTTCCTACTGTCCCTTGCCCCTCCTGTAGCTCTTGCCCAGTTGTACCAGCTTCTGAATTCCCACTTTTGGTCTCCCTTATAAATCACCAAACCCCTGTACAGACGCAGTTGAGAAGGGTACACAGGGGAAGTAATGAGGAGCCAAGACTAGTATAGTTCGAAGATAAAAATTGCTCAAGCTGAGAATGTGGTTATGGAATAAACTGGGATCAAAATTCAATTCCCATAGGAGTAACACACTTGATAAATTATGCTGTTCATTTTCCCCCTCTTTCTGATGTGTGTAGCTGGTGCAAGTGTGTGTGTTACAGCTGTACTAGTCTACAAAGTCAGGTAACGAAAGTGTCATTATTAGTTCTTCTCAAGAAGTAGGACATATCTTATTTGCTGAGCAGCAAAACTGCATCGTCACCAGTTATCTCAGGTATATGCAAAGGAATTGAGCTGTGCTTCAGAAATGAGACTCTGGAGAAACTATACAGTAAAAAAATTGTCTCTGAATGTGTTTGTCCACATCCATTTTCTGCATAATTCTATATATATTTAAACTTGTTTTGTTTTAGCCCTGCAACCTAATTAAATACCAAATGACGTATGCATGCAGCAAAGCTTAATAAAGAAGATAACTTATGTGTGTGAGCCAGTTTTCAGAATCCTCAATGAATTTTTCCAAAGCCAATTCACAGTTTGTGTTTGTACATGTCCAGACACATTGCTGTGCAAATCTAATCAACTGCTGATGTTCCTCTTTCAAGAATCCCACCCATGCCAACTGTGCTAATAGATTGGTTTCAAGTTCCTCAAGCTAAATCCCTGATCTGAAGAAGAATCGCTCCCTGCTAAGAAGAAAGTCTGTAGCTGGTTGCTGTGAAGTGCCTAGTATGGTGTCTGCATCTAGACGACTTTTTAAAATACAATAATTTAAAAAAAAAATCTTCACTGCAGAAATAAGGGGAACTCAAAAGACTGCTGATACAAGAAAAGCCACATGGAGATAGTAAGAGATTTGAGAATACAGTCATAGCAAAGACAGAAGATCTCCTAACACAAATCCTCATTTTCTGGGAACAGAATGCAAGCTTTCACTCAGAAAACCCAAATTATAGACTTTTCTTGAAGATAGCATTAAAATGTTTAAAACTGATGATATAAACAGAAATGGCAAGAATAGGAAAATGTCAAGGTACTAATAGAAATAGCAGAAGTTGTCTACAGGCACACTATCAAGTGTAGTAATTATCAGTTAATTCAGTAGTTATGTAGAAGTTAATACATATAACTTCAACTTCTGTCCGTATTTTAATTAGAACTGGGCAACCTTGAACTCTAAAACGTTCAGCTCATACTGTCTGAAGAAAATACATATAATTTTTATTACAAGCATGACCCATATATGTGGCTTACACATACAGTAAGGCTATGAATGATAGATTTATAGAATCTTACAATGGTTTGATGTGGAAGGGACCTCTAAAGACCATGTAGTCCCACCCCCCTACCAAGGGCAGGGACATCTTTCACTAGATCAGCTTGTTCAAGGCCCTGTCCAACCTGACCTTGAGTACTTCCAAGTATGAGAAACTACAACTTCCCTGGGCAACTTGTTCCAGTGTCTCACCAA